>JASSUY010025282.1:49183-61830 GCA_032466535.1 Forpus xanthops
CACCCCCCCCCCCCCCCCCCCATTTTTCAAAGGTCTCTTCCAGCATATCTTCCAAAAAAATACCCTTTGCTTTCCCAATAAACAGACAAAACATTGCAGGTAGTATAAGGAACATTTTGAGTATTACGCATAACCTTTATAAAGCATGGTTAAAGCCATGTTCCTATGTGGACTTCCTTACACTGACGCCATGTCCATGTGAGCATCGTGAGCACAACAGAAGGCAACAAGGCCTGGCAGGGACAGGGCTGCAGTCCAATGCAGGTAACTCATAGTACACACATAGAGTTGACCATAGATCTTATTTTACTTTCCCTCTGGGTTCACACAGCAAGTGCTGTAGCAATATACAGTGTTTATAACCACTTTCAGCAAACCCTAAGGTACATAAAAGCACATTTTCATTATGCTGCAAAAACAAGGTCTTTATGGTACTTTGTATGTAGATTTGTAATCCATATGTGAATCAAGTGTCAACTGCCCAAATGCTCAGAATGCATCCAAAACAATGCTTCTGATCCTCTCTTCAGCTGGTATTCTCTATCTTCTTAAAAATTTTATCAGAATTACAGGCTGAGTAGGAGTATTTCTGGAGTGCAAGAGTTGCCTGGTTTTACCCATCACATACAGACTGAGCACAATGCTTACAGTCTGGAGTGTTAAAATCAAACTGTAAAGGCACAAGAACAACTGACAATAAGCAACTCTGGTATTAAAATAGGGTTTAGCACTTCTGCGGGCTGGTATCTCATCCAACTGGGCAAGAGTAATTAAATCTGTTCCTGTGACACTGTTGGTTTGTACAGTGACACTGGGTGAAGTTTGGACTGGCACTTCTGACAAATGAAACCTAGGCTGTCCAACACCTTCAAGATGCGAGTAGGTAAAACTTGGGGTTACAAGAGGAATTGATGTGGGTGTGCTGGTATCCATGTCAGGCACTGCTCTTACTGTAGTCTCCCAAGATGTTAAGTGCTCCACCACAAGAGAAGTCAAAGTCCGAGAATAAGCTGAGCTGAACGTCTGGTATGTAACGGCTGTGGTTGGCGGGCAGTTCAGGTGATCAGCTGTTAGAGCCACAAGAGATACATTCTGTAGAGCCAGTGGGCTCTGACACATTAGAGATGGCACATTTTTAACTATCTCCATGCTCCTGAGGAGCCACTCTCTGAAACCAAGAATTTGGCAATCGCATCTCCAAGGGTTGTTGTCAAGGAAGACTTCTTGCAGCTCAGGTAAAGCAGTAAAGAAGTCTCCAGGAAGAGACTGCAGCTTAGTACTGTTCAGATAAACTTTCTGAAGGCGCTTGAGATTATGAAAGAGGTTTCCAGGAAGAGTCTCAAGCCTCTTATCAGAAAGAGAAACGTTATGCAGTTTCTGAAGGCTCAGGAAGATGCCCTCTGGCAAACTGGAAATATTATTTGTATGCAGAGAAAGGCCCCGCAGTTCATTCAGACCCCTGAATACATTCTTAGGAAGAAAACTAAGCTCTGGATTAAAGCTCAACACAAGAAGCTCTAAATTTGTCAAGTTACTGAACACAAAATCTGGTATTGTTGAGAGCTTTGTGTGATATAGCCACAGGCTACCAAGATGCCTCATTTCTCCAAACAATACTTCTGGAAGAGACTTCAGTGGGTTCTTGTACAAGGTCAATTTAGACAGGTCATGCAAATGCAGGAAGACCCCAGAGGGCAAAACCTCAAGCTTGTTCCTGGAAAGCGTTAGGCTTTTCAGTTTATGAAGACAACAAAATGCATCAGGGGCAATGGACTGGATGTTATTGGAATGCAGGAAGAGTTCCATCAGCTCCTTCAGGCTATCAAACATACCAGACTCTACTGAAGACAGCCTGTTAAAGTACAGCATCAGCTTCTCGAGCCTGGTTAATGCACTAAATATATTTCTAGGCAGTGCTGCCAAGTAATTTCTTGACAAATTCAGTACTTTGAGTTTGGCAAGTTTTTTCAGCATGCCACTGGGAAGTGCTGTTAGTTGGTTTTTGTTCAAGTAAAGCTCCTCCAAACTAGCTAGTTTGTCAAACAGGTTTTCTTCAATGGATTTCAACCTGTTATTTTCAATGATCAATTGCTGAAGCTGTACCATGTCATCAAACACTTCTGCAGGAAGTTCGACCAGCTTATTCTCCAGCAGTTTGAGGGCTTTTAGCCTTCTCAGGCCTTTAAAAGCCACTGGTGAAATCAGAGAGATGTTGTTTGAAGACAAGATGAGATGCTGCAGCTCCACCATCCTAGAAAAAACATCCTGCAAGTATGTTACATTAGTGCCCGTTATGTGAATTTCTGTCATATTGCAAGGCAGATTTAAGGATTCCAGGTCTTTGATGTGGGGACCAGAGCAATGAATTGCATTTTTTGAAGAGCAGTTGCACTTCTGAGGACAAATAGATGCATCCAACTGGAAGAAAAGCTTGATCATCACTGACAAGCAGAACACCAACATCTTTGTTGAAGTGCCAGAAACATCAGCTGTTACAAGAGACAAGAGAGAGTCAGGATTTGATCACAGATAGTAACTTAGCAGCACCTGTATGAATTTATCATAAAATCTGCATATGTGAGCAAAATTTCTCCTGGCTTGAAAGCAAACTTCAAAACCTCTATTACCATTGACTGCAAATATTTCTAAGGCGCTCAGCTTACACTGAGAAGTACAGATAAAACTCTTGTAAATCAAGTATTCCTTGTTTATACTGGTACTAGTAAAGGATAAAAAATCGTATGGAAATCACAATGAAACCCTAAGTAGCCATAAGGCATGTGTTTATTTGAACAGAAAAGCAACTCTAAGTTACACACAGAAAATATTTTAAAAACACTACCAAAAGGTCCTATACCCACTGTTTTTTACTGTAGGTTACCCGAGATTCAAAAATACAGTTTAGCCTGCAAAAATAGATAATGGAGGTAAAAGGGTGTCCTTTATTTTAAGTGGCTTATATTAAAAGCAAAGCAGCACAAAGTTCTGTTAAATCATTTCCCAGTATTTGCAAATATTCACTTCTTGGAAGGGCTCAAGAACACACAAAAAGCAACAGGCTATTTTTGACACAGTCTGAAATGACACACAAGAACTCATAGAGCACAGGACAGGAGTGAGCCTCAAATAACCAACAAGTCCCATATCAACAACTTAACACAATGCTAAGTTATCAGTGGTATTAAAAATATAATGAGAGGAAAGAAGTGCCATGAAGTTATCTGGAAAGCTGTAGATCAGTATGAAATACCATGAAGTTGGGAAGTTGCATAGATTTCCAAACAAAAAAAGGAACAGGAAAGCAATCCTGGCTATAATGCTAATATTTAAAAGATCATGTCAAACAGAAATCCACAGTTTAGAAATACTTCCTTAGTGAAATCAACAAGTCTAAGAGTTCCAGAAACCTGGAAGTCAAGCACCTGGCTGATGAGTAGGAGAGGCAACAGCTGGGACTGCAGGAATAGCTGCACAAGTTCTACAGACACAGCTGGAACAGCCGATGCCGTGTCAGTCTTCAGCATTGAGAATATTGGGGAAGAGGAGGGCTCCATCCCAACACCCCCTTTTTCCAGGGGAAAGCGTGAAGCTCTCCCCCCATCAACATCACAGACACAGGTACAAACCCTACCACTGAGATAGCAGAGCTTCTTACATGCCTGACTGCTGACAAGAATCATGGATCAAAACCAGCTGCTGCATCAAAAAAAGAAACTGGCAAAAGAGAGTAGCCTAAATATAATGAAAAGATTCTTGGTTAGGTTCAGAGTACTGCATCCCTTCCTTGGGAAGGTGAGGACATGGCATCTACTGGTATCAACTGCCAGTAACATGGTGCTGCAAAGCAAGCTCTTACTGGGCTTTCTGGAACTTTTTGAATGAGACTGCAGGTCATCAAAACCAGGCTGTGAGATTTCACCCTTCCAAAGGACTTTTCCATGTCAAACATGAATCTTTCAGAGCATCCTGCCTTCCTAGTAGTACCTCCCACCCCAAACTGACCATCTCTCATAAACCAGTGACACCTTCACCTCAAAGTTCAAAAACCATCCCCACCTTGGCATGCTGATGAGCACATGCTGTCCACATGGGCACCTCAGCCCACAGCACAATGAGCAGGCGGCTGGTGAACTGCTTCCTGGTGGTCCATGGGCACAACCCTCCACATGCAGCAGAAACACACCAAGAACTTTCCTTTTCAAACCCTAACTGGCATCTCAGCCTTCCCCAACTCAAAGATCACAGCAGAACTGCAGGGTTCAGCAAGATAGAGAAATAAAGAGCCAGAGAACAAGAGGGGTAAAAAAGCTTAAACTACATTGTTATGTTACAGACTGTGAATGCAGGTCCCTCAGAGGGCATGACTGCAGACCACACTCTGTAAGATAAGAAACAGGCTTACGATAGACTAGACTGGGGATGTCCATTTTCCTGGTCTTATAACATGAAAGTGTATACAACAAGACAGAAGTGCTTGAAGACATTTTCACAGACAACAAAATGGTAGAAATTCTTGCAAAAGAGTAAGACCACAAGCATATGACTGGCACAGGAACTGGATAATCCTATGTGAATGGTATTTTAAAAAGAAATATTTAAACTTCGATAACAGAAGTCACAGTAAGATCCATATAATAATCATGATTATACATTCCTATGCATTAATATCTCCTCAAACCCTTCTGTGAGACGCCTGGCATTCCAGAAAGGACACCAGCCTGGCTGGTCATTTACTATGTCCTGGGTCTAAAGCCTCTTTCCCTTTCTACCACCCCCTTAATATTTCTCAAGACTAAAAAAAAGGATGCCAGAAGCAATGCATTAATAGTGCTGCTATATCTTAAAAGTCACAGCTCAGTTTTGAACTTAATTTCATAAAATACAGAGCACACATATAATTTACCATGGTAGTTAACTTTTTTACTTTCTTGCAAGTTTCTAAACTCATGTGAGCATGAAAAAGGAATTTTAAATCATATCTTTTAAACTTATCTGCCTTTTAGACAAACTTACTAGGAGCACAGCAGGCAATCGGGCTTCACCATGATTCTGCACTTTAAATGGGAAGTAAAACAGGAAAACGCATCCTTTAGATAACACTTTCACCCCAATTTGCGTAACTATTGTGAAAGGCCAAAGAGTATTTTAAGCTTCAGAGCAGATTTTGCCTACATTTAGTTGTGTGAGCAGCCAGCTTCCACAGGTTGTATGCAACTCCAAAATTAGATTTTGAGACCACTCACAGAACAGGAGAAAGTCTGAAGTCACACATGCAACAGCACAGAAAACACTTGCAGCTTCTTTAACAGCAGTACTGGAGCATGTGCTTCAGCCAACCCAGTGCAAATCTGGGTGAAGTCAGAAGTATACGTTTCAATATGAATTATCATCAGAAATCACAAATTTGTTACACAGATTCACTGTGGTCTGCCACACATTACGTTTTGAAGGAGTGGACACACCTACTTTAAACAATGAAGTGATTGATCTGTACCTTTACAAGGCTGCTCTGACTTACTTTCTTGCAGGACTGGAGGCAAAGCAGTTTGAGTAAAGAATGGCGAGGTTTTTATTTAATGCTCTGGCTAAGCAATCCAGGGTTGGCCTATTTGGCTTCTGTTTTTCCTCCAAGTCTTCTGGCCAACAAATCCTAAATCCAGAAAGATTCTGAAGAGAAAAAAGCTTCAAGTTACCAAAATATTAGCTCGAAATTGAAAGATTAAGTTTTTCTAATTAAGTAACCAGGTATTATAAGTATCTTGTCTTCAAATTTAAAATAACGTGCTCTGCCAATGAACATTTAAATGGTGGGTGAGCCACAGGACGGAGAAGGTGTCTTCATTTCTGTGTGATTCTTCTGAAGGTGACTGCGGCAAAGCAACAGCTCACAACCAGGCACATTTGCCCGAGTCTTTTCAAGATAATGCCTCCCACGTGTCAAAGAGCAGAAGGAACATGTGGATAACAGGAAGTGGAAACAAGCTGCTATCGTATGTACAAGGTCTGGCTTTGAAATGGCTCTTATGAGCCAGCAGGTAAAAGTACGGTCAGTATTATCCCACTGCAGAACTGCAGTGCTATCGTACCACCGCTAACAAACAGCATGCATACTTCTCCACCCCGTCTTCAAAAATACACAGGCACTGAACAAGATACCCATGACATCAGGGAATAAGTCTGTATTCTTCAACAAGCTTTTGATCTAATTCTGTGAAGAATAATTAAAAAACATTTCATGAAACTAATGAGAAGAGTTAAAATATCTGTTCATTTTCATTTTATTTTCAAAGAGCTTCAGTCACAAAAGTGATTTACAAGTCTATTTACAATTCTATTGTACAGTTAATTATGTATGCCTCTTGACAACAGGGTACCATTCTAGAGCAGCAATACGTATTTTAAATACAAAGATGTAGTATCATTTCAGATCTAAAAATAAAAAGGAAGCTGAGCTTCTAGAGAGCGCTGTAATGATGTTAGGCTTGAGGAATCCATGACAAACTGAATAGTTTCTGGTTCACATAGTTATCAAACAAGCTGCAGTTTGTTGAAAATAGCTTTAAAAACCTGAAGCTTTACTGTATAAAATCAACATATTCAAGACTCTAAAAACTGTCAAAACCCCACAGCTTTCCCTTAGACATACAAAAACCTAAGTTTACAAGTCAGAATTCCATGGGAGAAATCCTACAGAACTTTAGCTCTCATCGTTTTGTGATGCCCAACATAAGTATTAAAAATTTGCAGCATAAAAAGGACTCCACATCTGCTTAATATTATACTGTGTGTGTATATATATATATATACACACAGTACAGGATTATTTACCCAATTTGTGATGACTGTTCAGCACAACCTTCATGAAGAAAGACAAAAATAAATAGAATTAAAAATCCAATAACTCTTAAAAAGTGCAACAGTAAGAGTTTCCAATTGAAGTTACAATGAATATGGACAGTCAGTGCTGTGGGTGTTTTAGCTGCTTCTACTCGAGCATTACTCGCAGTATTTTTTTGTTGCTTTTACAGTAGATCTCATTCTATAGTACATGAAACTACAGTTTCTGCTAATCGAATCTGAAGGGCAGAGGAAGAAAACCTTTAAAACTAACCCTGAGGGATATACAATTTAATGATCTTCAATTTCTTTCTAAAAAGTAACATTTATTATTTAGCAATTGCTTTTCTGGATAGACCAGTCCTTTAAGTATGTGCATAAATAATATTTAAAAATCAGTAATATTTACAAATCCTAATACATCAAAGTAAAATACGTACAGATTAAAGTCTGCATACACAAATAATTTAATAATAAATCAAACTCCTCAATGTAAGGCCAAAATATACAGCAGGAAGAAAATGTCTACTAAGTATCTAGTGGAGCTCACTAAATCAGTCTGTTCACCTGAATTTAGACTTCCAAGATGAACATTCGAAGAGATTCTTTTCACTACCAACTGAATTTCGTTTTGCTTCAAAGCAGAAACTGAATATACTAGTGCAGATATAGTTTGCTGCATTTCTGAAAACCAGAAAAACTAAACTGCTCAAGATGAGAAAAAAATTATAGATGGCTAAACTCAGCTCTTGGGCAGGAAGGCATAAATCCCAATAACTGCAGAAGATGCAAAAGCTTATTTTGTGGCTCAACTTGCAACAACAAAAAGGATTCTTAGAAAAGCTGATTTATTATTCTTGACTAAGCACCAGAAGCAAACAGGTCAGAGCTCAAGCATGCAACCTCAAGAATATTTACCAACTCTGAACGCATACCTTGAGGAAACCAGCTCCCATTTGCAAAATATTCAAGTTTAATAGGCTCATGACCAATGAGTCACTCAATCAAGTGGAGACACTTGGCAACTGAGTTCCCTAAAATGCTCTCCGAAGTCAAGCCTACCTTAAAAAGCTGTTTCCTCTTTACTTTCTAGATAAGTCTAATTAATTAGAATCAGATTGAAAGTCTATCTTCAGGAACCAAATATGCCAAGAGAAATTATCAGTTTAGAGAAAGTATTAGGCAAAAGTATTTAAAAGGGAAAGACAGAGATATTTTCTTTCACATCTGATGGAACAGTCAAGCTATAATGGTGAATGAAACAGAAAGCAAAAGCATTTAAGCGTAAGTCACAGCTCCCAGGTCCAAGATGCATAGCTTCACAACATTTTTCAACTAAAATATTGTCACGTTTTTTAAATGCGAATACTACTTACGCAGCTAAGAATTATTCTTCATCAATTATTCCGTGCTACAAAGATTTTGTAAAATGAACACTGACAGAAATCAGCCAACTGACTCAAGTTCATAATTAATAAATTTATCTAAGTCCACAGTTGCAGATCCCTTAAAAACTACTGATGTTGTTCCATGTTTATGGCTTTAAGAAGCCAGGACTTTTACACTGCTCTGTTGAATGAATGCTAAGAAAACCACTTTCCCCTTCCTGAAAAAACAAACAACAATAAAAAAAGTAATCAGGAAGAAAGATGCCAGCTGGACCGGAGGATAGGACACCATATATCTTAAACTCCCAAGTTCTAGGAAAAAGTCTTCCAAACCATTTAGCACAACTTTTAAATTCCTCATTGGCACAGTATGTTCAATGCTGCAGAACCCATAACCTCAGCAGCGGGGGACACTGTCCATACTGACTTACAGAACAGCACAAGGGAATTAGGTCTGACCTGAAAATTTCCCCATATTAAAACAATGCAGGAATGGAGTCGTCTCCACAGGAATTAAAACAAAAACAAACCCCAACCAACAAAAAAAAAAAAACAAAGCCCATAGAACAGACAATAAATACCACCCAACCTAAAATTCCATCATCAGAATCCACACACTTCAAAATGATCCCAGCCAGCCAGGTAGTTTGGGGCCCTCTTTCCACAACTACTCTAAAGGACCCGACTTGCTTCTCTGAAGGCTCTCTATAGAACTGCGACTTCTCCAGATCCCTCCCAAAGCCTGGAGGTGTCTGAACCAGTTAGTTGCATCTGGTCAAAACAGACTGATCAAGAGTCCTTATTTTGTCATCTTCCTAAAGACAACAAAACGACTTTTCTAAGAGTTTAACACATTGAAGATGGTTTGCACAGAAGTAATTTATGGCCTCAAAACAAACACAAAAGTTTTAAACTCTGCACATGAAGATGATGCCTGCTCCTACATCTTTGCAGACCTGTCTTTCTAGTGGTCTTGTATTTGACACCGCCTAATGGCAAAACAATGTATCGCTACCCCAAGTGCTTAAGCAGCATTATTGGTGATGTAAGCTTTTCTTTTTTTTTCTTCCTTTTTTTTTTTTAATAAATAAAGTACACGTAAGCCTTATAGTTCTGCAGCAAGACAGATATTAGCTCATCTATTTTCACTTAGTTTTGTTTCATACAGCTACATATAGTGCTTAAGACACTGGCAGTCTCTTTGAAATGCGTATGTTCTTAACATGCACAAATCCCAAAGCATGGGCATGTGAAATATTTTTCCCTCCCACCCCCATTTCCCTTGCAGCAGTAACTCTGGCCTTACTACTTCAAGGTATATAGGAAAATTGTCTGAAGATTTACAAATAAAACATGGTCCACAAAGGAATAATCCAATCCTTCTGCTAGAAAAAAACAAGGTGTGTGAAGAAATGCATAGCTACATGTAATAAAACATGACACAGAAGAAAGTGTTTAGATTCTCCAGCCTTCCTTCTCCAAAAACTTTAGAGTATAGCCAAATGCCTCCACCTCTGGAGGCCATTTAAGCCCTTCCTTGAGGTTATAGCTACAAAGAAGCCAAGAACCCACTTGAAAGCAATGTGCTTTCTTCTTAAGGGCAGAGCATAATGTTTCTATAGCATTCCCAATTTCTGCCGTGGCAGATGAAAGAATTAAATTTAAACCCCAAACATTACACCTGGAAACACTCCTTAATAGTGGGGACAAAATTCATGGTACGCATACCAAAACATCAGAACTGTTCTGAAGCACAAAGCTTTTCAACAGGTGAGTAGGAAAAAAGAGGAAAAAAAAGCATGGTAAGACTATTATGTGCCTCTAGTGCTACCATGAAGTCATTGCATCATAGGGTTTACATGAACACGTGCCCTGGTAAGCAGGTTAGCACAATGATTAAGATACTCCAGGCAAATATAATGAACCTGTTTTCACTGCCCTGAAATTTAAACCTTCAAATAAGTCTCATTTAAGAATAATGAAATTCGAAAGAAGGTGGAAGGAAACAACCATTTTTGTTCTGCCTAAGGAAACCTACATTTTTAAAATGTATAGCCATAATGAGTGTGGCTCTGAACTTTGTATTCAGGGAGACAAAACAGTTGGACATATCTGCATTAGAATTTGACATTTAGTATACTGCAATTTTAAATAAAGCCTTAAAATTACATTCTTACGAATACTACTAAAGACACGTGCCACCGAGATCCACTGTTACGTTACAGTGATAATTTGATATGAACCATTTTCTTGGGATGGTGCTTTTGCTTCTGTTGTTGTTCTGGGCTTTGGTGGCCACTCTGGATCAACCAGCAGTTCCTGAGCTAGATGCATATACTTGGCTTTTGGTGTCTTCTCTCTGCAACCCAACAGGGAAGAAAGGAAGGAGACTCCACAGCGATCCACAGCCTCCTGCAGAAGCGAACAGATTTGAAAGTTGGATTACCATAAGAAAAAAATTAACTAAGAACACACTAAAACACTAAAAGAAGACCTATTATTTTAGTTTCTAATTTACTATTTTGTCATATTGGTTTTAGAAGATACAGTACAGAAACTTCTGTTTTGTCATTACTTCTACACTATGGTAGCAATGACATTTAAAAAATATTAAGAAAACCCAAGTATTCTGCATTATTGCAACACTAAGGTCACCAACAGCTTTTATGCATATTTTATAATAGTTTCCATAAACAAGGGTATAATAGGCACAGTTAACTGATGTTACTGTTGAAGAATAAAAACCTAGTCTAGAAAAAGAAGTCAAATTCCCAGAGTCTCAGAAGTGGCAGAATTCAGCTTGCTGCTACTGTGAAACCTAAGTCCTACAGGTATCAATAGTTACCAAAACATATATAAATTATTGAATTTAGGTCTTCCTTCCTGTTTTTCCTCTCCCAGTTCTAAATGCACATAACTAGCTGGAGAAGAGAAACACCATTCCCGATTCTCAAGACTGGATCCCTCTCATGACTCAGAGACCACCTATAGCCTACACGGCTGATGTTTAAATGAAGATACATTCTATGGTTTTCTTCATGTTCTGAATTTCTTTCAGTTGGTGAACCGCACCAAACATGAGCCTTACGCACAACTTCCATTCTTCAGTGAACACAAAGCAATTTGCTCTTAAACAGCTTCAAAAGGACAAATGTAAGCTGAAGGGAATACATTTAATAAAAATTAGTGCGGAGAAATAAACCACTGTAATTCTAGCAAGAACAGATGTACAACCAACTGAAAGTAATAAGCCTAAAGAAAAACCTAGTTTTTATGGGATTTACATAGATTTCCTTCATGTATCATGACCAACATTCATGGTGACCAGAAAAACCAGGAGCTAAATCCGAACGTCTCCTAATGGCCTCCTAAACCATCCGAAGTTTACAACGTACTTTCATTTACTGCTTTATTTAATTTAATTTATAATTGCTATAAATTACTGCTCTCAGACAACGATCTAGAACTCCCAATAAAATCAATTTAATAAAGAATTGGATTAGACCCAGCATCAGCAATTCTGATTCCAAGCACATCAAGCCTTTCCCAGTCCTAGCATGCTAGCTTGTGAACAAGCCAATAAAATTTGAGAATATGCAAAATGAAGATAAAGTGAGAAAAGTCTTAAAAGCAACCCTCTGGGTTTGATTCACAGCTTTTCTATACAGAGGTAATTTGATAGTCAACAAGGAGAAAATGATATAAACAGAAGCCTTTTTAATATTCTAGTAATAGAAATTTAATTTAAGTAGCTTAAGCTTAAGCTAAGGCAACAGGCACTTATAGATCATAAAAAGATAACACTGAATCCACACGCACGATGATGACAGCAAAATACTAGTCTCCAACCTGAGGCGGCTGGGGCATGGTGAGGCGATATTCTCCTTGTTTGTCTCGATTGAACACAACCTTCCAAAGGATCATATCAAGGAGGACATTCTGTGAGACATTACAGTGAGCAGGAAGAGTTAAAGAAACTAATGATCATTTGTTGTTAGTATGCACATTACAAATAAAACCTGAAATAGTGTTAGGCATAACTAACTCAGTGCCAAAACAGAGTTTACATTACTTGTCAGTACTTAAGTGATTAACATTTTCATTCTTAAAGTGCTCACATGAGATTTAAGAATACAAACATGTACTTTAAATCACCTGCAGCAGTGACCACAACCGCATCCATCTATATAGGTAAAAATCATAAATTACAAATTTTTAAGGTGTTTCAATACTCTAAAAGAAACTATGAAGTATTGAAAACATCAGTGCTTAAAGCACTTTCCCCTCAAACTATCTTTAATATGATAGTGGATTTCATGCTAGAGCCATGCATTCTTTGTTCATAGTTTGTTTCAAACCAGTTACATTCCCAGAAAAGCATTAGTGGGGTGGCAATGCTAGGCCACCAGCAGGAACTGAAGG
>JASSUY010025283.1:0-18650 GCA_032466535.1 Forpus xanthops
CTCCTCAGGGCTGCTCTGAATCTCTTCTCTGCCCAACCTGTAGCTGTGCCTGGGATTGCTCTGACCCAGGTGTAGGATCTCTCACTTGTCATGGTTAAACTTCGTCAGGTGCTTACTTAGTTTAATTTGTGTATTTTGAAAAATATCACCTTAAACTTTTCCTGCTCTTCAGAAAGCATGTTGGCTATGTTGGCTTTTGTTTAAGATCTCTCTGTGTATGATATTAATGTCTTTAGTGCCACCAAGTTCTGAGGATTAATTTTTTATACTATGTCATAAGGAATTCAAGTGATGATTGATTCTAAAAGCTTATGAACTGAGTTTGCCTATCCCATTGTTAAATAGAAACATTCCTTTTAAATTTTTATGACCTTTCCTTTAAATTTTAAATTAAAAAAATAAAAATAGTAGAATTTGTTGACACAAGACAGATTATCTAAATGTAGAATACCCAAATGCATGTAAAAGGACCAACTTACTAACAGGTCAACATAAATACTTGGTAATTGCTTTCTTGGTGATGGTTTTTTTATATTTATGAGAAGCAACGAAAGTTTCATGCTTTCTCTGTTATGATTTGTAATACACAATCTTCTTTTCCAAAAGAAAATTAAATTAACATTTTTTTGCTCTTAGCTTTTATTCCAGGAGATGAGAAAAAGTGAGGAGTTTTTTAATTCTTTACTTCCCTAAATCTTATGGCTAAGATATCTTGTAGTTTTTTTCAGCTTTACTAGACCAACTAGCTATTTAAACAAGTTGAATTTTGTGCATTATTATTTTTCTTTGGAGTTATTAAAGGTTCTGTCTTTATTAAACACCTCTGGGCTTCCCCCAAGGCCTATAGTTACCAAATACAGATTCTCTGTCACATACATCTTTTGTTTCATGCTGTAAATTGATTCTTCAGGCATGGAAAATCATGTGGCTGAAACAAGTTCAGCAGATCCTTCAGTACCTTCAAAATCAAAATAAAACCTTAATCTGTGTCTGATATCTAAATAATGCCATGCATCCTAAGAAGTTAATTTCACAGTGAGACCATTAAAAAACTGATATATTAAAAGATGATAACGAGGTCACTTTACACTTGTGCCCAATTCCTTTATTCTACTTGTGGGTTTTAGCTACTTTTATTCTCTTCCTAGCACTGGATTTGAGTTTAGGTGTGTGTGGGTTTGTCTTTTTTTCAATTGATATCTACTAGAAAGTTGTAGAGATAGTACCAATATTGTCTCTGATATCTATTTAATAGTATGTTTTTTTTACTGAGGAACGATGGGAAAAAATAATACGGAAAATACAAGCCCTTTCAATTGCATCATGAAGAAATATTTAAGCTACATGTTAAAGTTTTAAGAATGCTATTTATTTTTCTATTGCATGCAGGTACAATTCCCTCAGCACTGAACATAATTAAGGATGTCAGTAAACAGCAGAGAATGTCCCTGAAACAAAAATTACTCGACATTAGATTCAGAAGAAACAGTGGATTATGTCAAATGACATTAATTCATTGTCTCTAATACCAATTAATGACTTTTTATGGCAAACTTGCAAAAGAAACTAAGTGAATTTTTTTATTAATGTAGTAATATCTTTCATTAGGAATAAAGAGCTGAGATTATTGGAGGATTTGTGCAGTAACAAGAGCAATAATTTGTAACAAATGAAAGTAAACAGCAATACTGTGGGGTTTTAGCTGCAGAAGTTTGCTTAGGTAAATTATTAATGCTATTAAATTGTTAGAAAAAGTTATGTGAGAACCAGTTGCAGGTTTCATTTAGCCATGTCGTGCTGAAAAGTGGAACAACCATGAACTATAAGAAAGTAAGCTGTGCAGCACTGCTGTCCTGGGTTCAGCAGTAGCAGTCAGTTTTCTCCTTCTTAGTAGCAGGTATTTCTGACTTTCAGCCTGGCAGCAGCACTGATAACACCGATGCTTTTAGTTGTTGTTCAGTAACGTTTACTCTGACCAAGGACCTCCTGAGTCTCATGATCTGCCAGGGAGGAGGGGAAGCCAGGAGGAAACAGAGACAGGACATCTGACCCAAAGTAGTCAAAGAGGTATTCCATACTGCAGCACATCATTCCCACTATATAAACTAGGGCCAGTTACCTGGAAGGGTTAGATTACTGCTCGGTTGGGCCGGGTATCAGTCGGTGGGTCATTCGCGGTTGTATTTTCTTCCCTTGTTATTTCCCTTATAATTTTTTTTATTGATGGTCACAGCAGTGGTTTGTGTTATACCTTAGTTACTGGACTGTTCTTATCTCAGCCCGTGGGAATTACATTATTTTGATTTTCTTCCCTATTTTTCTGGGAGTGGGGAGAGGATGGTAGGAGAGTGAGTGAGTGCCTGCGTGGTTTCTTAGTTACAGGCTGGGCTTAAACCACTGCAACTGTGCAAGTGTTTGCTTAATTTAGGATATTTGCCATTGTTTAATTTAAAGGGGCATTTGAAAACCTGTTGTTTTCTGATAAGAAATACTGCAGACTGTATGGAGAGAAAAATCTCAGGATAAGAAGGTCCCCTTTCTAATTCTGTCACTGGTTGTTCTTATTAAATATCTTGCCTTAATAACTTCCTTTCTGAGATGCTCATTTTTGATTTGTATAACAATGCAAGAATATTAAAAACAGCAATATCATTGTCTGTTGCTACAAATTGTTGAGTCCCCATAAAGATGTTCATCAGCTGAGCATGATCCAGGTAGACTGAGCTCTCTGTGGAGTCCAGTTGAACTATAAAGGGTGTATGGATGTATTAAAAATTCAGCTATAAATTTAAGTACACTTTTCAGTATTTCAGGAATCAGACACTTGTACCTGATGTTACTTAGCATAGTAAACATATATATTTACATGCTCACACCCGAACACATATATACATGTATTTATGTGTATACTGAAGTAGTAATAAACTCCCTTGAAATAAATGCTACTGTATGGATCTTTTAGATCAGAGCTCTTTAGCAAGTCAACCTTGCAGTTTGCCCTCACTATTTTTTTTCCATGTCTTATTTTAGTGTTTGCAGCAATTATTAACTTTTGGTCACTTTTACCCATCATTATTCTCTTTAGCTGGCTGCTTATTTCAGCTTTAGAAAGAGTTTCCTAAGAGATATTAGTTGACCTTATCCTCAAAGTGGAAATGTTGGCAGTATTTGATATTTGTAAGGGCTTCTCTTGTTCTGTATGAGAGGCTATCCATATCACATATGTATACATATATACATATATATACACATATACAATGTAAAAAAAAGTCTATAGAATTTGCCTCTAATGGCCCAGAATTCAGCTTAATACTCCATTATGAAGATGTTTAGATAACTCTTTTTTTCTATATATTCAATACATGTATCTCACACCCACAGGGAACAAAAGGTCTTTATATAGTTGCAAAGCTGCTCTTAACAGTAGTTTGCAATTAAAAATTGTCTGCCAGAAGATGCAAAACAACTCAATTTTCTCCTTCAACCAGTTTACATTCTATTAGAGAATCTGTGTTAATTCAGTAATTTGTTTACAGATACACTTTAAATTACATAAAGACAAAAATATTTAAAATTTTGTAAAAGGAATATGCAATTCAAAGGAAATATTTTCCTTCACATTCTGTTATGAATGCATGTTATTCAAGAGTGACGCAAATAAATTAATTCTGTGTTAATTCAAATGTTATGTAGTCTCCAGGTGTTGTCTCAAGAAAGACTATGTTAAAATAATTTAGGCTGGAGTGACACAAATTGGACTAATTTCATTAGAGCACATAGGTAGGAAAAAAAGTATCCACAGCTTGCTGGCCAAATACAGATGAAGGTAATTTCCTTGATGTAGCCATCTGTATGTTTGTGGCACTCAAGTTTCAAAACATGAAAATAAGTTTTTTTCAGTTGGAAAAACATCACTCCAAAAATAGACTGCTTTCCAGCTTTAATACCAGGCTTGCAAAAGTCTGAGATAGCTGATGACTTCAAATCCTTCTGAAGAGGAGCCAAACTGAACAAGTTATGTGTAGCTTTGATCATTAACTTGTAGGAATATTTCAGGTGCTTTAGTCCCAGTCATGAAAAAGATATATGCCAAAGTTTGGGTGCTTGTCTCCTGTTTAACTGCTCAATTTGATGGAAAACTATCACTGAATCAAAAAATATTCACACAAGCTTGTCTGTGTAGCACAAGAAATCTGTGTGCTAATGTAAATTAAGATAGATGAAATAGATAGAACAAGAAAAATTATTTTACTAAAAAATTAGAAAAATGAGTTGATAGCCTAATTTGAATTAAAGAACTCATCTAGTGAGAAGGTGATAAAGTTTCCCAGAAGACAGTTATATTTTCATGAAAAGCAAACTAGTCAGATCTTGTGAAATTCCACATATTCCAGCTCAGTCTGGTATGGTTTGTTCAGCTCCTGCTTTTTCTCTGAAAGGGAGCAGATAGTTTTGCAGATTAAAGCCATAGCCTCCAGTCTACTGAGATCAATCCGCTAATTTGCGTTTAAAGTGTTGTGAGAGACTGAATTAAATACCCACTATCTTAGCAACCACTGTTGATATTGTTAAAGCAGCATTTTCAGTCCTCAAGGTATGTAGTGTTAGTCCATAAAGGAATTTCATCCTGAGAAATTTTGCTTACTTTTCATAAGGAGCCTCCCTGGTGTTTGATAG
This sequence comes from Forpus xanthops, assembly GCA_032466535.1. Classification (NCBI taxonomy): domain Eukaryota; kingdom Metazoa; phylum Chordata; class Aves; order Psittaciformes; family Psittacidae; genus Forpus; species Forpus xanthops. The sequence continues at coordinate 4,678 of JASSUY010025283.1, forward strand.
CTGATACTTGCTAAAAAATGCTCAGCTTCTTGCTGATGGGATACTGATGCTTCCAGAAGGTGAAAACTCATGCAGTTGATAAAGAACAACATATTTCCACCAGAATGCTTTTACACTACACTTGAAGCTACATATAACTTCTGTTTTCCTAACAGTAAGAAAAGTAAGTCAGAGAAAGCTCTGCTATCAGTAAGACACTATAGCAATAAAAGTCTTTAGCTAGCTTTGTCAGTCATTTTACTCTTAAAAGTGAATCTTCGAAGTCAAGTGCAATTGGAGCAAAGCACTGTGCTATGCAGATAAATTCTCTCTGAGTATCACTGGAACTTCCATGTGCTTTATTCTCTGAAAGCTCACTCTCTGAATATCATCTTGTGCACAAATGAAAACCAAAACACTCTCAGTTTCTTACTCTTGCATTTGAGGTGACTATGGAATGGAGCACTGATTTTACTTTTTTTTTTTTTTTCTCCTGCAACATCCTGAATAGGAAACCAACTTTAAATTTGGTAGGCCATGGGAGGGCATTAAAACTCATTGGGAGGTTTGAACGAAGGTCAGTGAAGTTTCTAGAATTTAAGAAAGAGAGATAAAGTACAGAAACTTAGAGTTAATAGATATAAACCTAAAAAAATCAGAGCAGTATGGATGCCACAGATATGCAACAGTACTCAAAAACACAATGCAAAACACGTTGCATTTACATTATGGGATGTTTTATCTCAATCATGAACCTTTTGAAACAGCTAGGCTTCTTTCTGTAGTTAGCTTGATTTTCCTAGCATCTTTGTCACTACCACAATGGTCCACAATAAAAAAACAGAATGAAAAAGGTCAATAAAACTCAGAAGTGTTTTCAACTTTCTTCTGATTGTTGGAGAAGTTTGTTTAAGCTCCATGAAGACTTGACAATTACAAGGTGAAACCTGAAGGGTTCATCTTCTCACAGGGATCCTTTCCAGTCCTTCCTGTGGCTGCAATCAGTGAATGGTAGATGCTTTGGCAGCAAAATAGAAGATTTCTTAAATGGATTGTTCAGTAGGCAGCATCCCCCATCAGTAATCCCCGATGCATGCTGCAGGCACATCTTGCATGTCTATTTTCTCCTATGCACTCAGGAAAAGCAGGCATAGAACTGTAATCTCAGAAGTCCATCAACTCCAGAATACTTACAAAAAATGCTACAACTAGAAGGACGATTTATCAAGAATTCTACAGTTCATGTTGTATTTAAATTTGGGAAGAAGCTTTTTTCAGAGAGACCTTTTTTTCCTGGCTGTTGGCTGCCATAAAAGTGACTGAAGTGATACAGCACACTGTAATTTCGGCAGCAGGTCCAAAAAAGCCCCTTGAGGATTCTATTCTAAGTCTGGGGTAAAGTTAAACAAGGTTATTCTGCCTAGTTTTTTTTAGTTCTAGCTTCATCCTAACACCAGGTGCTATTGTGTTAGTAATCACCTGGGATTGTAAAGATTGCAATATACATTAAATTACATTGTCTGTATTTTTTAGCTCATTTCATTCTGCACACATATGCTTATTTGTATGTGCCAATGCAGATCATTCAACTACATAAATTACTGATTCTGTGCAACCATTGTTTTTTTCCCACTTCATGTATAAAAGCACAAACTTGATAATAAGTGGAGACTGTAATTTATTCATTTTTATTAATTTACTGGGTTCATACAAGGTTTTATAAATTGAATTGCTCATTATGGGGCAATTTCTGTAATGCTGTGTCAATTTTTCAATTCCATCTTTGCTTAGCTAGAACAAGTGGATCTCTAAAGTTTTTTTCTATCTGTCCATCAACACCCTTGAAACATTGCTACAGAATATTTACAATTCAAAATGGTCTTTCTGTTATGTAGTTTTCAAGGGTCCCTTCCAACTCAAACCATTGTACAATTTTATGGTTCCAACTGCTGCTTCTCACTGCATAAAACTATGAAAACATGCTAAAAGTAGCATTATGGATTCTGTTTTTTACTGTCAACGATTGATTTATTTTTTTTTTTTTTTGTAACATCAAGGTCAAAACAGGATATATTTTAACACTGCTATTGTTGAGTAATTTCTATATATTCCAAGGCTGCTCTAGTTTAAACACACATTAAATAATTTTTCTGTACTGATTTTTTGAAGTCTGACATTAATGGATAACACATCTCTCAGGGTTCAAAATTTACAGCTGGCTTCTGCCTTAATTTTCTTCCTGCTTCTCTGATCAAAAATACCATGACAAAAGGAGGCTGATGAAAATACTTATGAGTGGTATTAAATACAAAATTTCACTGTTAAATTAAAGTTATTTAACAAATTTTACTTAATTTTCTGGCTGTGCAGCAGTCAAACTAATATTCTGAGCACAGTTTGTAAGTGGTGATTTGTGCAATTAAAAAGAAATATAGAAATTGTATTTGTTCTTCCACCAATAATGAATTTTTTCCTCTCATTTAAAATCAATTTACTTTCTCCCACTAGTCCCACAATGTATTTTGCCTTCCATGCATACACACTTAAATTGTTTGCCTCATCGATCACTAAAAGGGGAGGGAAGCTAAGCATAAGAAGAGAAAATATAAAGCTCAAAGTCCAGTATGACACAGCTGAACACTTAAGTTCAAATGATTTTGAGTAACATATGTCCAGTCTGTTGCCAATATACAGGAAAGTGTAATACAAAGCCTAATAAACTGTACATATCTATAGATTTCTGAATGAACATTCCTATTGTGTTATTACAGGAATTCTCCACTGTTTCTTCAGATACGTGCTCTGAGCCACATACAGACATATACTTTTGCAGAACTGTTTAGGACAGCTGTCCTGCTGGACATCCTTATCAGAAGGGCAAAGTGGTTTGGTTTCAAGATAAGGCACCATGATAATACTCTTTCACCTATTTAGTATAAAAGCATGAAGAATAATCTTAAATATTCTCTAAAGACTAATTCGTTAAATGTCTTCGAAGTTTATGATGAGAAAATATTTTAAAATGGATGCATTGGAAACACAGAGCAAAAGGTGATAAAATGCCATCCTAATGACCTCCCACACAAGGTTACTCACAGTTTAATCTCTGACAGTTACTATATGACATCTATCACTGGAATTAAAGACCTATATTCACTAGCTGGTAATACATGTAGCTTTTCTCTTTGTGTGCACCATATACAAGCAGAGGGCACATAACTGATGTTAACAAAGATGAAATATGCTTCCATTACAAAATATCTTCAGAGGTATAGTAAAGAACTGTTAAATTTACCTTATTCCATCTCCTTGCTTTTTAAAAATCATGAATGCTAGTCAGTTATAGGTGTCTAGAAGCTATTTGTTTTGACATGTTAGCAACTACCTCACTAGGAAGAAACTCCATCATCATAGGCAAATAAATATGATTTGTTTTTTTTTTCCAATTGTTTGCCATTATTCCATTTTAATTCTGTTCCTTCTAATTTAATGTTCCCTCAAGTGTATGCTATTTCCTTGTTTGAGAGAAAAGAAAAAAATTGCAATTATAGTGTCTGAATAGCAATATGCCATTTCCTTGCCTGAGAATGATAAATACATTGTTGCTAGGAAACAGTTTCAAAAGATAAAATTTTCAAAGGACAGCATCTATATAGATTAAAAAAAAGTCCCAAGTATAATCGCAAAGCAATGCAGAAACCTAAATGAAAGTTCCCTTAAGCGGTTAGAAGGGGAAGGATGGAGAGAGTCTATAGGCAGAGACAGCTAGTTAGTAGCCTATATAACTGTTTTATTGCGTATATTTATTTCAACTTCTTTCTATACCATGCATAAGGTACCTTTCCAAGACTACGATTCAAAAGTAGTATTCAAGCAGTGCAGCTCCCACTTTTCAGGTGTAGAATCTGATCTTCAAAATCGTCGTCCACACGAATAAAACCATGCAAGCCCAGAACAGGGCTTAATGCGGTCCTTCCTGAAAAAATAACATTCTGTAGATAAGCCTTTTTTTTGGAAGTCTCAGTAATGTTCCATCATGGAGGCTCAGTGAAAGCTGGGTGAGGTGAAAGGTGGGTGAGGTAAAAGCTGTACTGAAATTATTCAGACACTACCAATGTTTTTACATGGTCCAGCTACTAAATATGGAAGATTGTTCTCTCCTACTGTGTCTTTTGGATGATGCTGATTCAAGAAGATCAAAGGCTACTATGCATGAACTTGCACCTCTGCAGAATATTCTGTGTAGTCTTGCTTTTTTGGGGATAACTTTCTGAAACATTCCAGAAGTCAGTGCTATATTCCTGATTCCAGAGGCCCTGTCCAAGATCTACCCAAATATGGCTTCTTTCATTTTTTTTATTCTCAAGGGAAACAACCACACTCCCATGACTTTCAGTTCACAACCTCTGTGTTGGGCAGCGCAGAACAGCTCCATTTTCCACCTCTGTATTCTTTTGCAGCAATCCCTGGTTCATACTTTCACCTTTTAGGTGGTCCATTTCTTTGAAACACTTTCTGCAATAACATCTAGGCTGCATTTCAGAAACATCCTTAGAAAAAAAAACCAGACCTGCTCCATCTGCTGCCCTGGAACAATATTTTTCAGCAGCTGTTTTCTGATTAGCGATTGAGGCACAGCCACAGGAGGCAAATAGACCCTCTAACAACTGCAGTTGCCATGGCCAGTAGAGGATATATTAATTAAACCAATGGGAACTTTAAGACTAAAGGCAATTTTGTTCTGGAAGAAGAGGCTGCCTGTGAGCTCAGAAGCTAGAATTACATATGTGTAGAGATATTGGCAGTAACACCCTAATTATGGATTGATATTCCCAAGTAACCTAAATAAATACACTACCAGCCTGGGCAGTATTCTGGTTCCTCTGATTGCTTCATTTGCTAGCATAAAAAGGACATGGAACTGTTGGAACAAGTGCAGAGGAGGGCCACGAGGATGATCATAGGACTGGAGCACCTCCTCTATGAAGTTAGGATGAGAGAGTTGGGGCTGTTCGGCCTGGAGAAGAGAAGGCTGTGTGGAGAGACCTCATAGCAGCCTTCCAGTATCTGAAGGGGGCCTATAGGGGTGCTGGGGAGGGACTCTTCATTAGGGACCGTAGTGATAGGACAAGGGGTAACGGGTTCAAACTTAAACAAGGGAAGTTTAGATTGGATCTGAGGAAGAAATTCTTTACTGTGAGGGGCACTGGAATGGGATGTTCAGGGAAGTTGTGAATGCTCCATTGCTGGCAGTGTTCAAGGCCAGGTTGGACATGGGTGGCATGGTTTAGTGGGAGGTGTTGCTGCCCATGGCAGGGGGGTTGGAACTAGATGATCTTATGTCCTTTCCAACCCTAACTATTCTATGATTCTATGATATTCTTGTCTGTCCTGTAAAATTCCCTTTTTTGTTTTATAAAGGTGCTTGTTTCCATGAGATAACTAATTCACAAAGGTATTGAAAGTCTATTAGGCCACAATTGGAATAAGGTAAAGGCTCTGAAGTCAGATCCAAGGAATGCTTGGTGGAACAAGGAAAAGGCTGCTGAGAGATTCCAGCCATGCAGGTGCATTAGACAAAATAACTTTGTAATGACCATTCTTTTTCCAAAGAAGCCTAAGTCAAACATTATTTGGTCCTTTCAATAGCAGTAAGTTTTAATTTTTCAAAATATGAAGCTTAGCTAATTTCCTTGATCTAAGTTTTAGTAAACTACTAAAATTTCCATTATGATTAGAAGAATGTAATCTTTCCATTGGACACTACAAAATACAAAAAAACCAAAATATTTGTAGGAAAAATAAAATGTACATACTGTAACAAATAATAAAAAAATTTTGCAGATACGTGACTAAATTCAGGATTTCCTTGGCATGAACTGTTTTCCATTTGATAGTTTTTGAGCTAAAGAAAACATCTGTTTCTAAAGAAATGAGAACAGCACAACAGTGTCCTGAGAGCAACTATGGATTTTTCATTGTAATAAATTAAAGTTTGAGTGTTTTGCAGGATTTTTATTAGTAACCCACGGAAGAATTCTTTAAGTGCTATTGTTAGATATCCTGGGTATGCAGAAGCAAGAATTCTCTAATACACAAAATTAAGCAGCATATTTTACTGATTTGAAAGTCTTTTATTCTTATAATATAGAACAGGCAATTATCGCACATACTTGTACTGCATTTAGGTCTTTAATATGCACTGCAACTAAAATAAAATGGGCAAGGCAAATAAAATGCAACGTGCTTAAATATCTTAGAAAGTAGTAATATTTTCCAAGGTATATCTATAAGGCTGTAAACTAATGGTTAAATAGGAAAATATCTTAGGTACCCAAGCTAACGAGTGAAATACCAAAAGGCTGCTACCCTTCCTCAGCTGTTTAGCTAGGGAGATAATTAGACTTGATGTCTAAAGGTTTTGCTTTTAGGACCCTGCAGTTTTGCGCCCCCAGAAATGACTGACTGAGCTGTCAGGTACCTCATAAACATCCCTGGGACTCTGAGTGTACGCAGTCTTCTAGGGCTTCTCAGATGTCTGGAGTTTCCAATATAATAGGCATAGTATGTTGTTGTTCAAGTGCCTTTTGCAGGCAAGTGCAAATGCATGTCACCAACACTTTGCATCAACCAAAAGCCATGTGACAGCATTACTGTCATGTGTGTCAAAATGAAAATGTCCCAGCAGCTCCAACTGATATTCTAGATCAACATTGACAGCTTCAATGCAACTTAAAGAACATTCAGCACAACTTACAGCTTTCCTACAGTTTTCATAGCCAGTCAAAATTTGTAAGTGCTTAGAACCACAATGGAGTTCATTTGGAAGGTGCCTCTGAAGATAATCAAACCTGTACTGCTGCTAAAAGTGGGATAACTTCAAAGTTTGAGCAAACTGCTGACTGCAAGCTCAGCAAAGCACGTCTCAAGGACTGAAAAGTCCATAACCCTACTAGTGTCAGTGCTTAATTATTCTTATTTTGATCTCGACCTGCACACCATTCTCCATTGGAGCTCGCTTGCTACAACATGTGACAACTGCAAAATGTTGTCACCATCATGTCTTGTAATGAAGACGCATAACAGATCCTTTTCTTTAGCAGAGAGCTTGTGTTGTGGTTTAACCTCATCTGGCAACTAAGCTCCACAGAGCTGCTTACTCACTGCCCTCCCAGTGGGATCTGGGAGACAATCACAAGACTGAAAGCGAGAAAACTCCTGGCTGGGGAGATAAAAACAGTTAAATAGATAAAACAAAAGCCATACATGCAAGCAAAGCACCTTTCATTCAAAGGTGAATGAAAGGGATTAATTCACCACTTCCCACCGGCAGGCAGGTACTCAGCAATCTCCAGCAGAGCTGGGCTCCATCATGTGTAATAGCTACTTGGGAAAACAACAGCTATCACACTGAATGTATCCCCACCCTTCCTTTTCCTTTCCCTACCTTTATATGCTGAGCATGATACTATGTTTTATGGAATATCCCTATCATCAGTTAGGGTCAGCTGTCCAGTCTGTGCCCCTTCCCAGCTTCTTCTGCACTCCCAGACTCCTTGCTGTGGGATGAGGAGTAGAAAACATCTTGAATGTGTGAAAGCACTGCTCAGCAGTAATGAAAACATCCCTCTGTTGTCATCAATGTTTCCAGCACAAACCCAAAACGTAGCCCCATACCAGATACTATGAGGAAAATTAACTCCATCCCAGATAAAATCACCACAGATCATATTACTTCTCAATTGCTTCCACATTCTCTCGTGTAGTAATATAATACACAGAAATTACTATCCTCTGATTATTTTCTACTCTGTAATCAGTGACGTGGCCTTCCCTTTAATTCTCTAATGTTTCTTATTGATTCAGACAAACAGAAGCTACCTTGTTGTGAGGCTTTTTTTATTTTTATTATTATTATTAAATAATAAAAAGGTTGAAATTATTTGGGCTTGGCAAGATTTGGGCAGAAAGAGGGAAAAATTTCTAAAGCTGTTACACAGCTAGGCTACATAGTGGCAGCTGAAATCCAAAATGGAGAGATGCAAGGCACTGCATATTAGAGGGACCAAATTAAACTACTCATATATTCAAAAAGTACAAAGAAGGGCAGTGAAAATTATTGAAGTCAAGAGATGAAGAACTTCCCTGCAAGGGAAGACTAAAAGTAGTAGTACTAATTTGTTTGAAGGTGGTGGCGAGATAGGTGATTTTAAGAGAGTGAAAGCTGCTATGGTAAAGATACACATTAAACTGGAGATTCTAAAAAGAAGGTTATTCCAGCACCTGTTGCATATATAAATATAAATATGGGAAAGCTTTCACAGACAGTAAGAGTAATATATTTTAGATGGTTGAGGGTAATGTTTTTTTGTGCAAAGTGCAACTAACCTGCAAAACTCCCTGTGGAAGATATTATTCTTCCTTATTGTTTAGGATATTAACCCCTTGCTTTCCCTGACAAGTAAAACTAATTGTCCTCATGATACCTTGTGTTGGGGATTATACTTTCCTCTGAAGCATCATTTATAGCACTTTCTGAGAGACATGATTTTGGAAGAGCTATGTGGTGTTCAGCTATTCCAGCAAAACAAACCCTCTGCTTCTGCAGCTGGCTGATGACCCCATGATGAGAGCTCAGTAAATTCTAATTCTCATGGCTGGTGCAGGGAGAAATTAGGCTCAGGTGGCCAAGCATTTTCCTGCAGTGGTATGTATTTAAAATCCCATTCTACAGTGTTGTATACTGTGATTCATACCCAGCAGGGTACTTTAACTTCAGCATTTATTTTTGAGCAGGTTTTACCCCTTAGATATAGACGTAACTTCAGAGAAAGAGGAGAAAGAAAACAGATGTATCTCTATCTATTCACTTCCAAGATAGCAGACCTCCATATATACCTTTTCCCTAGTCACATCTAACTGAAAAAGATTTTTTTGTTGTGCTGTATAAAGTGTATAATAATTTTCTCTTTTTGATGTAGTATGGGATTTATATAAACTTACTTGACTGTTACACAGCTATTTTCAGCTGTGCACCTCAAAACACTTTTATGAACATAATGTGATTGATTTAATAGATTTTTAAAATCTCCTGTGTCACACTCCAGAAATAAAGTAGTAAAAAGTGTTTCTTATCACAGAAGAGTCCAGTACAAGGCCAGAGAGCCTGAATATAGGATGAATTTCATGTACATAAAATAAATTATTAAAATATTTGGGAAGTCAATGATAAAGTGGTTTTAGAATAACATCTGACAAGTCTTTTTTTAAAAAAAAAATTTTAAAATATTTGAAAATCTCAAAAGCATTCTTTTCTGAAAGGAAACACATATATATATTTTTCCTTTAGGAATAAAAATTAAAATTTTTTACATATAATTGAAGGCTAACTTAAAACTTAATTCTAGCCTAAGAGATTTCCCACTTTCGTGAGTATTCAAATCACTAACTAAAAAAGAAGTGAAAAGATTATGTAAATAGAAGAAGCAGGAATTTTGGATAAATGGTGATTTTACAAGCCTAGTTAAGCATGGTAGGACAGTTATACAACCTAATCAAGTATGGCTGATTGATTTTTATCTACAAACTCTTATCAACTATGACTGCTGGCTGCAGGTTGTTGTTAAATTCAAGACCACTGTACATTCTCTTTAGAAAGCATTGGTTGCATAATAAATGTTTTCCCATGAAAAGCATGCAATTAGTATTAATGACTTTATCACAGACAGCAAGAGCATGATAAAAAGTTGCCAGAGATGCTGGGTAAAATAACACTGCTAAAACAGGCTGTGATATTACACAGGAAGTGCTGGATGCCCTCAAAGCCTGAAGAAAAAGAGTAAGTGCTCAGAGAAATGTGACAGATAGCAGCACATTATGCAAAGTAAACATAGGACTTCTTGATGAAGCAGGTACTCTCTAATTGCAAAAACTCAAAAATTAACACAGTCCACTAAATACAAAGTGGGTACATGTTGGGCAGATTGTCTTAAGAGTTATTTTCAATAAAAAATAATGAGAGCAAATTATTAATATTAAGGTATAAGAGGCTGGACATACTACACATTACAGCTTTATCCCCATGGGTTGAGGATATACAAAACTAAGCAGGTAGAGAGAAAGACTGAGAGTACAGTAAAAGACCTGAGAGCTTGTTGTGTGACAAGAGACTAAAATACTGTTTTTTCAGACCAGTAAACCAAAAGCTCATAGGAATTATAATTCCTGCCTGTAAAAGTAGCAGAGTATACACATGGAAAGGAAAGAGGAAACATGAAAGAATACATCCAAAACATTTTATCTGAATTATTAAAGATACGCACTTTGGATGCATTAACATTTTATTAGATGGGCTTGTCATGAAGCTTTGGCTTTGTAGAAGACAAAGATAAGGAAGTTGAGTACACATTAATAACTGAGTGATTGGTATTTTATCTGGTTTGAGGAGTACTGCATGGTAGGAAGGAGTTTTCCAGAGAACAGGGGAAAATAGAGACAGATCTAGGCCACAACGTCTACATGAAAAGTCTCATTTCTTTAGCATTGCCAAAGATGTACTAGGAAAATTTAAGCATGAGTTATAACAAATTAACCAGTAGGTTATCTTGTGGTTCATTAGAGGACATTATGTGAGAATCTACAGAAAAGTCTTTGATCTGGTACTACGCAAAATAGGGTCTAGAGGTCTTCCAATAATGGTTATGTAAATGCTTAGCATATGAATAATGAATTGGTTCCAAAAGTGTCTATTAGATACATGCTGGAAGGTGACAACCCATAAATGAATTATAATGTACAGGGAACTAACTAGAAGTGTAAAGGGGATGCTGTACTTCAGATTTTCTGCATTTCATCCGCTGGCCAGATGACCCATGTGTTTTTTGGTCACCAGCATGTTGTAGCAGCGTGTGCTAGATATGTACAACACTGCTCTGAGTAGATTCTAATGTGTAACAGAACAGAACCTGATGAAAACTCAAAAAATAGATTGAGCCTAATTTCTGGAAAATGTGGAAATGGGAAAATATTCTGGAGAAAACATCTCCAGACAGTAACTGCTCATCTCTGCTACAGGGCACTGGGAGTACCTTATGGGAAAGATGCTGGGAAGAGCAGATGGCTGCAAGGCTGCAGGCTTTCTAGAAGAGAGGCTTTGTACAGTAGGAATGAGTTCCTTAAACAGAGTTACAGTTCTCTGATATATTCTATAGCCAAAGTTATCCACTCAAGCACAAAGAGTTGTTTTGGTGCATTTTCCTTTAAATTTCTTGCTGCCATTCTGCAAATACCTCTACTGCCAACGGTGAGTGGAGACTTAGCCAATGATAAGAGGCAAAGGAGGAGTTTCACCTATTAAAAAAATAAACACCATTAGAAGTCAGCATACTACGGGTCAGAGCCACCTCGCAGTAATAATGTCCGTCATAGTCTACACCATTGTGATCATTTTGCCTGAGTGACACTTTCAGTGACAAATAATATGCAATGTTCTCATTACCAGCATACACTTCAGAAGATGTGACTGTGCAAGTCTTTAGGCAAAAAAAAAAAAAAAAAAAAAGGAAAATGGATCACATTATCTACAATGAGAACATTTAGAAAGCTTAACCCTAGTGTGAATTCTCTGAAACAACTAGAGTTTTTGTATTTCAGTGAGATAATTTCATGCTTAAATACCAGGAATCTAACTTAGATGCATTATAAGCTAAGTCATGCCTTCTCTTTTCTGCCAAATATAATTAAAACTATATTGAAATTATGCAAGCTGTACTATTCATTAAGCATTTGCAGATGCAACACCAGGAGAAGCACTGCTGCTGTTCTGCTTTTGGCAGTTGAAATTACCATGGCAAAAACCATGCTGAGCAAATAGTGTGTCTGCACATTGGAAAGTAAAAGCATGACTAGGATTGAGAAAAGCAATTCCCTGAACTAAACTTCACCTGTAATGAACTTCTTGAAATTCACCTTTAATTAAACAAATTCACGGTGAAAAAAAAAACAATAAATAAAGACTAGGGCTGGCTAGATACGTAAACTGAAAGGAAATTTTCCCCTTCTCTGCTACTACTGCAAGTTTCGATTTCTGCTCTTATTTAGCACTAATCTGAGGTTCTCAAATTTGAAGTCCTCACAAAATTTTCCTTTCCTTTCCTTTATGAAATACATTGAATGTCCCTCCTTCCTTGCCTGTCTTCTGAAGACCTTATAGGCAGAGTGCAGCACTTCAGTTGTTTGAGTCAGACCACCATGTTTTTGTGAACTATGTCATAATTTTCCTGCTGCATGGTGCAACACAGGTATGAAGTACACTGGTGTAGGCGGACTCCAGTTGGGCTATTGATCCCACCACCTTTTTTGATTCCATGATAGAAACACACTTGCTCACACCCAATTTTTTTTTGTTTCCTGCTTTTCTGGCTCATCAAACTTCCCTATTTTGAAACTTATCTTCTGGATTTGTACTCCATCTCTGGGCAGCAATTCAGTGTTTTATTAAGCCAAGCCTTAAACCAAGCCATTCTTGTTGGCATGTTGCCAAGTCAATAGACTTGCCATGATGCCATGATGCCATGATGATCTATCTGCTGTAATATGACTCCTGATTACCTTTTTTATTTTTTTTTTTTCTTCTTTTTCTCCAAGGACAAGAATCCCATGTCATTTGTTTAATGACTAAAGCAACACTTCCCATGTATTCTTCTTTTCAGTTCAGGTAATCCAATATATATCAGAGAATTCTCTTGGCAGACAATGATTCCTCTTTACTCAAAAATCTCTCACTATAGGCTATTTTTATGAAGTCTATTATAATTTTCATGTGTCATAGCTCACCAAAGTTGCTTGTGATTTGGAATAGAAATTTATCTCTATCTAATGTAATTCTTGGCTGATGGCCTGGCAGAATTATCTAGATTTGGAAAGGTCAAAGACAAATTCAATGCCAAAAGCGATGATAAGCTGCAGGTGGGACTACAAGCTTTCCAAATCACATAAAATGCCAGAACTTTCCTAAAAGATTTTTTAAATTTATAAAATAATTGAAATTAAAAATATGAATATATCTGTGACAAGTAAGTAGCAGAAGAAAATCTATACTTTATGCCATGCCTGTTAATAATTTTATTCATCAGAATTTTTAAAATCATAATACTAGAATAATAGAAATATTACCAGATCATTTTCTATATTGCATGTTCTGTTCAGTGAATGTTGTAGCTTCTTATTTTGTGCTGTGCACGTGTGTGTGAACCACAGCTATGATGGGTTGATGATATATATTAGATTATTAATTTACACATCAACTCTTTACATTTGGAAATCTTGTACTCTTGTAATCAGAACAGTGTATGTACTGCTCCCTCCCCTAAGTCCACAGTTAATGCAGCACTTTGGAGTTACATTGGAATAAAAAAAAAAAAAAATGGAAAGATGAAAGAATCTTAGATGCAGAAAAGTCAAAAGGTTAAAGAACAGTCATAATAATGGGAACAGGAGACAGACGTAGAGGTTCACATGCCCTGTTTACCTTGGAAAATGACAGTGGAAAATAAACAGTGCAGCCCAAGAAAACCATATGTCTATGCAGGCTGTTTGGAAGGAGTTGGTTATAGTGCTCTGTTCCCAGTGGAACACTGAAAGCCAGGTGAAGCTCTGCCCTCATGTAGCAACTGCACTGCTAGTGCCTTAAACACTTTTTTGAGGGCTATCTATCTTTTAGGTTCTTTCCAGATTAGTTGCCTGTCATGGGTTCAGCAGTAGCAGTCATTTTTCTCCTTCTTAGTAGCTGGTGCAGTGCTGTGTTTTTGATTTTGGGCCTGGGAACAGCACAGATAACACCAGTGTTTTCAGTTACTGCTTGGTAATGTTTTGTCTGACCAAGGACTTTCTGAGTCTCATGATCTGCCAGGGAGGAGTGGAAGCTGGGAGGAAGCAGAGACAGGACACCTGACCCAAACTAGCCAAAGAGGTATTCCATACCACAGCACGTCATG
>JASSUY010025288.1:0-10816 GCA_032466535.1 Forpus xanthops
GCCCAGGGAAGTTGTGAATGCTCCATCGCTGGCAGTGTTCAAGGCTGGGTTGGACATAGCCTTGGGTGGCATGGTTTGGTGGAAGGTGTCACTGCCCATGACAGGGGTGATGGAGCTAGATGTTCTTAAGGTCCTTTCCAACTCTAACAATTCTATGATTCTATGATTCTGTTTCATACCACGAGCAGTCTGTGAATTGGGTCAATCTATTTTGCATATTCGTTTCTGGAAGACGAAAATATGGTTATGTTGGCTAAAAAGTGTTTCTCAGAACATTACTGTTATTTAGATCAAAGTATTTTAACTCTAGGATTCCTTGTGCATGCATTTTTCAGTCTACAACTTCTAAGGATACTTTTTTCAGTTGTATAAAAGTGTTTTCCCAAATATTGTGATCCTTGAAGTGAAAGGAATTTTAAAATTGAAAAGTGAATGGGGAAACAGGTAAGTTTCTAATTTGGTGGTTGTTTTTGTTAAATTCAGACAGTGCTTTGTTCGTATTTTGACAGAGGAAATGGGCTCTGAAATGATAATTTGGTTGCACAAGATATTTTATTCAGAGTTCACCTGGCGAATGCTTCAGTATTTGCAGTATTTAATTGCTTTTTTATAATGCATAGTTTAAGGACTTGCACTTTCAGAACAGAAGGCTGAGTGGGGTATTGTTATTTCTAAAAGCCAGGGGAGAAATCAAAAAATAAAGGATCTTAATTCTCTGTCTCTTGTAAGAGAAAGTGAGCGTATGTAAGATTACAAGTAAAGGTTAAATACCTTTATTTTAATATGTAAACCTTTTTATTCATTCATTAGACTAATGGGAAAGAGGAGGCTCACTTCACAAGAGCTTGAATGCAAATTTTATGATAATTAGTTGTGCAAATAAAAATTAGTAAGAATGTTCACTGAAAATACTTCCATTGTAATTTTGGGAAGCTTTATTAAAAAAAAAAAACAAAATTATTTTTTAGATTTGTAATACTGGCAGAATATAGATGGGCAAATCTTTTGTTTGCATAGAGCCGAATGCAATATTGTAAAACCAGGGTCAGCAATCCATACAAGTTTTATGATAAGGCCTAATAACTCTCCAGAAATGGCATCAACTTTCATGTAAAATATTTGTGAGCAAGTCCATGAAAAAAGAAAGAAAAGACTTTGTAAAAAAAGCTCCAAATAAAAGCTAAATATTTAGAGTGCAGAGATCCATCTTTTCACTAAACAAGAACTTTCATAATACAGGTGACTGATCAGAAAAGGAGTTCTTTTTGTAAAGTTGAAACGCAAGTTTTAGTGGAAAGTTTTTGTTTTACTTTTTGCATTGCACTGCTGTGTTTCCTGGTCATTGGGAGTATTGTAGCCTTGCGGTATCTTTTTGTGCAAATGATTTCAGCAGCTTTTACTTCTGTTCCCTTTTTTTTTTATTTTTTTTTATTAATAAAAGCTCAAAACTGCTGAAAGACTGAGAAACTGAGATATTAGAATGGTTATAATAGAGTCATAGTCCTTAAAATAAACACACCCCTCCAAAACCAACAACCCAAGTAAGCAAACCAAAAGAAACTAAAACCTCCTACAAAGGGAGAAAACTCTCAGGCTAGAATTCCTGTCAAAATGAATTCTAAAAAAAATTAATCCTACAGGCATTTCACTATTTCATTTACATAGGAGTGTTGACAGCAGGCTGGATACTGTCCTTGGTGTTTCAAGTCTGTTATGAGATCAGCAGTCGTTCTCATGCCAGAAAGTAGCCCAGAATCAACCACTGATACTAGTGGCTTATCTGAGCACTGGATTGCTAGATTAAAAAGCATCCTAGAATTGGAGGTCTCACAGTAGCACAGGTATTCACAGTCTACGATTGTTATTGTGTCTTTAATCTTTACTTTGATCTATGAAATCAAGCTAGGTAATGCTCTCTGAACGCTGAAAATGTGCAGCTGCTCCTTGATTGTATATGTTTGGTTTTTTTAAGTATCTTTTAATAGAGTAGTAGAAAACCCATAGGGGGCTCTGAACAATAGTTTCTTTTCTAAGCTGTTGAAAAAAAGTTATTTGTGTGTCAGTGAAAGGCTGTACAATTATTGAGTAGCATTTTTCTGCATTTCTCACAATGTCCCTAATTTAAGGGCTTGAGGGAGGTTCTTTTAACTTGAAATGTATTTCAACCCACTGACTTTCATAGACTATTAGAGATTTTAGAACAAACTGTGCTCTCAAAAGTATTTCCGAATGCTGAGAGGCCATACAAACTTTGGTGTGCTTGTTTCAACAAATCACTTATTTTGAAGTTTAAATTGGCACATTCCTAACATTAAATTTTTAGAGTTATGCACATTTTAAATACTCCTAAATTTTTACCCAGGGAATATTTGCTCAGACCTTCAAAATGACTCTGGTAGAGAAGTGAATTATGCTCTTTCCTTTAAATTCACATGCCTTTTGGTAATTGAGGAATAGTGATGTTCAGCACAGCGCATAGGTCTTTAAAGGATTGGGTAGAGCTAATGCTATTTTGTGGTGGAGCAGAATACAGGAATGGAGATTTCTTCATAAATGTCATTTCCTGTCAACAGACTTCATTGGTCTTGGCATAGAAAAATATCCAGTTTACTAATATATTTTCTGGTTTTCTTGCCTGTGAGGCTCTCCCAAGTTGAAGAATTTTTTCTCCCTGATTGACCTCGAGGGATTTGTTTTCTGTCCTGAAGAGGATGGACTTCCTCTGTGTGAAACCACCATCTTCCTTTATATTTTATGGAATGAAATCCAGCAGAGATGCTTCAGAGTCTGGGCATTTTGTTGTTCTGCTTTGTTCTGCATTTTGAAAACTGCTTCAGTGAGTTATTTCCCTCTTTTACATGGCAAGTTTGACAGTTGAGACAAATTGCTGTCTTCTCAGTGTCCTGTTGTTTAGTATTCAGGATCTGTGTGTCCTTTCTTAAAGTGTCCTTGGTCAAGGTTTTCCCTAAGGTTCAACTTTTTTTTCTCATCTCCAGCAAAATCTCAATGGCTTTAGAAGGAATTGTAATGCACTAGGATTTCAAGAGTTGTGGTTTAACCTAGCAGGTAGCTAAAAGCCACAGGAAAGTGTTTAGGAAATTAACTCTATCCCAGCTGAAACCAGGACAGAGTGAACTTGCGTAAATTGTAAGGTTGTATTCTGCATTGCTGTTTGTAGTACAGTAGTTGTTGAAGCTTGTGTTATCTAGCCAGTTCCTTTGTGCCAGTGTATATAACTGCCCAATGAAGAAAATTCTTAGTTTGTAAGGCAGGTTAGGCACAGGTTAATAACACAGGTTATTAACAAGCTGGTAAATAATACTAAGTTTATAGTTATGTATTTACACATATGAATATGTTTACAACGACACCTGACTATGGAACTGTGAATGAAGACAAGGACAATTTACCTTCACTAATTGTGCGTAATTTTATTATTTTTCTTTTAAATCCAGAATGACAATTAGTAACCAGAAGAATGTGGTAGTAATTAGTCAACTTTCTACGGATGTGTGCTATCACAAACCTTCAGACCTGATAGGGTATAAAGACACAAACATCATGAGGAAATGACAACTTTTTATAGAGAACTTCCAGGATATTTAAAAAAAATCCCTAACAGCTAAATGGAGAGGGAGTGGGATGCCTATAAAACAACACTCTCTAAAAATCCCCAAACCAATGAATTTTAGCTTCAGTGCAAAACATGGCTCTGGTGCAGTAGTAGAAATAAAATGTTTGAAGTAGCTAAGAGGTAAAGAATAGTGGTTTATATATGACTGATAAGAGATGGAAAAAAAGAAAAATCTCAGATGTTCTTGAAGTTCTCAAGGAAAGAATGAAAATTGTCTTGTGCCTTCTGCCTCTTCTCTTACCTTCCGCTTTTTCATGCTGTCTCAATGTCCTGAAGTTGCTGTGTTATGCCACTTCTTTTTAGTAAATAACCATTTGTAACACACTGACTTAAATTCAAAAGAAGGATTTATTTAAAGGAACCTTGATGATTTTACCTTGTGCTGCTGAGGCTGAGATTCCGTCTCTTTGTTTTGAATATCTGTAGAGAATATTTGCATCATTATGAACATTAAATGACCAGTTCAGACTTGCCTATGGAAAAAAACACCTTGATTACCTGATTATCATTTCTGCAGACAGTAAAAATTGGTCTGCTCTGGGCAGTATTTTGAAATGTTTTGGTGATCTGAATTTTCTTGACATCTAATAAGATTCAGGAAGAGGCATCAAATAGCTTTGGGATGTATTTCAAAATAGAGGCATTTAATAGCAGTTTAACTGCATTTGCAGGCAATAGTACCATTTCCTTTCTTAATAGAAAAGGAGCCTTTTAAAGGTAGAAACCTATCAATTGAACTATTTTCAGTTTCGTCTGCTGACATCCAGTGCCAACTCTGAAATACATTCCATACCATTATGATAGTCACAGCCATTCAGCCAGCTTAATAAATATATAATTATCCCCTTAATTTACAATTTAAAATAATGCCTTTGGCATTAGTTTTATGAGATAGTTCATAAAATTTGTTTACATATCTGTAAGCCTTTTGGTGATTTATCATAATTTGGGAATGCACAATATTTTGCTTGTGGTTGCAAATCAAACAAATGTTTTAATTTTAATTGAGTTTATATGATTAAAGAAAAAGGAAAAACATAATTCCTATTAAATTATGTGGTGTGTAAATGTAACATACAGCACTCCTAACAACAAGGACAGGACTCTGGTATTTTCGATTTAAAGCCTAGTATGAAAGCTATGTTAGTGGCTATCTGTCAGCTGACTGAAGTAGCAACTTGAGCAATTTTGCGTAGGGTTATACAACAACCAGTTTAAGTGACTGTCCTAAATTGACCTTTTATCGTCATCTGGGGAGTCACTTAATGGTGTTTGGCTGCTTTGCTGTGAATGCTATAATTGAGTTGCATTTCTCAACGCTAAGTCTCAATCTTAGCAAAAAAAGACTTTTAAAAGATACATCAAAAGACACAGCTGCTGAATTTTGACCAGCTGTAGACATTATATGCTGCATAAAATGTTCTGGTCATTTGTACATAATCATTGCAAAAGGATGAAAATGTTTAAATTCATAAGTTCATTGTTGACTAAAGAAATATTAGAAAGTGCTGCCATTAAAATCTTCAGATTACAAACAGGCAGCGCCAGTGCAAATTTCCCACTCATGCTGTAGCCACTATGCTTCGTCTCTGATACAGAATTAACAGAACTGCTATACATGTCTTGGCCTCTTAGGTGAGTTCAAGGAGAGCATTAGCATTTATTGGCAAATATCTTGCTGGATGTGATTACTGACAATAGTGGATGAACTCTAGGACAGAGATGGATCTTCTGTACCAAGGGTCAGGCAAGAGGTAAGCTCTGTAGAAAACTGCTGCTGTGTCATGAAAACGATAATTTGCATTTTTCAGTTGATAATAACTCATGCAGTTCTTCAGACTTTCCATTTCTTCTGCTGGGAACATGAACTGTGTTCAGTGGTCTGCCTGAAGTAGCATGTTCGTTTTGTTTCTATTCTACCTTAGTTGCATAGGAAATGATGGAAATTATAGTTATCTGTTATAGTTATATTGAGTCTTCAATAGGAGGTATTGTAACTGCATAAAAATATTAGTAGCATTCAGTAGAAGAGTCATGTGGCATAGCCACCTGAAGGCAGAATTGCTGGGGGAAGGTCATACATGCGTGTGTGCGTATGCTCACACACTCTTTCTCTTCCTTTCTCTCTCTCCCTTTCTTTTTCGTAGAATCATGAATGGTTTGGGTTAGAAGGGACTTTAAAGTTCATCTAGTTCCAACCCTGCTGTGATGTGTAGGGACAACTTCCAGTAGCCCCATCCAGCCTGACCTTTTAACGCTTGCTATTTCAGACAGGTATAACATATATGTGTTACTTAGCAGTTATGCTTTGTGCTGTTGCTGTATGAACTTTATATATACACTACAAGTTTGGGTAGATCTGCTGAGGATAGTCTACCTGTAGTTGCTTGACCATATAAGGTTTAAGACAGCAGCTACCAAATACCTTCATAAAGTTAAAGTGACACCATCAAAGTGTCTCAGTCTTTACCTATCCATAGGTAAATCCCAGACTGGGATTTACCAATGCCATGCTAAAATACGTCCTCATAAATTAAATTCAGTATTTGAAATAGTTTGAACAAGTGTGCACAACAAATGAATTTTGCTGTGTGTTTTATGGAATTCTCATGCTGAAGTAGATGATTTGTAAGTCAGTATGAATGTTTTCTTAAGCCTGAATTAGACTGGAACAAGTTTTGGTAAGACAGGTACTCAGCAGAGTACACTACTTGCATGTTCTTAAAAGAAAGGGTTAATAACTCTCTAGCCATATGGAGAACAATTTCCAGGAGGGGGAAAGAAAGACTGAAAATGAAGTGTGAGGAGGGGTATCAGTGATGGATGAGGAAAAAAATTCCTTAGGAAATGTGATCAGAGCTCCATCAGGAGGAATCAATGAACCTGTGACTCAGGCAATTCTAATGTAAATAGCAGCAAAATGAAGTATCTCTGTGAATCAGTATGAGGGGGAAAAATTGCTCAATTTAAACCCAGGGAAAAAAGTTGAAAAATAAGTCATGAAGAAAGTATTTTCAGACTTGCTAGTTGCAGTCTGCAGTACAATTAATTCTACAAATATCATCTAAGCCTTAAGCAGGGAAAGGGGTTTTAGAATCTTAGGGCAAATACTGTGTAATTGATGTACGGAGTGGTTTATGTTTAATGGGTCTTTTAAATAGACCATTAAAAGACCCATTTCTGTGCTCTGAATCCTTCATGTCATCTTTCACCAAGAAGGAGCAATGCTATTTTGGCTAATTAGTTAAGAAAGAAATAGTTGTGGAGGTATGTCCCTTCAAAGATTAATGCATGCAAGATCCAAGAAGAAAAACAACTTCAGGAAAACTACATGAGATCTTAAATTGAGAAGCCAGTAATTTTCTGTACATTGACACAATCCTTTAGCAGGAATTTGTGATTTATATGTTACTGATTCATCCAATAAGTTAGTTAAATAAAACACCCTTAAGTTCCTGCTGCA
Organism: Forpus xanthops; assembly: GCA_032466535.1. Lineage (NCBI taxonomy): Eukaryota > Metazoa > Chordata > Aves > Psittaciformes > Psittacidae > Forpus > Forpus xanthops. Next base: position 7,098 of record JASSUY010025288.1, read on the forward strand.
TTTACCGTCAAGAATTTTTGAAAGCGTAATCTGCTTTTGGGCAGTGCTGCCTTGAATTTGACATTGGATGACAAAATGGTCTTTGAAAAAATAATGCTGTAGTTTTTATGCTTTTCCCTGTCTTAGACAAGTTAGAAATAGGTGTCATCACATGAAGGTTTAATTATTTTTTAATACTTGTTATATTGAAAAATGTACTGTCCAAACATAGAAAATACTACACTGACCTTCTTTGTCAATATTATGATTTTATACGTAGGAAAACATTTAGACTTATTTTTCAAGAGATAAACTGTAAAGTGGGAGAAACTTATGAGAAATATTTCACTAATAAGTATATTTTGGCAACACCTATTTGTTATTCAATGTACATAATGCAGGGTGAAACTGTTAGCTTTTTGATTTTGAGTTAATGTTTCTCATTATTTTTAAACTGTTTATGAGCTACAATTATCAGTAATGAGTTGACTATAGTTTCATTTTATAAATTTGAATGTAAAGCACTATTTGACTTGAACTGGTGATCATATATTTAGATTTTGCTTGCTTAGTGGCTTATCACTTGGGGAATATTGCATTGACACTGTTTCCATACAGAGTACGGTTTTTCATCATGGCAGATTTAATGAATCTAAAGACCTCCCAAAAGTGAATATGTGTGTGGTTTGTGATGTTATGAAGAATGATTTTGAAATGTTTGCAGAAGGTACTAGGGGTTAGTGTTGCATAGGAAACTTTAATGCTGCACTTCTGCTTAACAAAACAGCCTGGTTTACTGTTTCAGACCCAGTTTATTTATTAAAAGTTTTATTTGTCATTTCTATGCTTTAGAGAGAGAGGTTGTAATTTTGTTTAGGTACCTACTTAATTTTTCATGTACCTTTAAAAAATTGACTCAGTTTTAGCCGAACCTAGTGGTTAACTTGCACTGGTGCATGCTCAGTGGGAGGTATGTTTGGCACAAAATGTGCTGAAGTTGAGATGGTAGGTTTGCGCAAAGATCTGTTTTAAGTTCCTGCTGGAATTTAAATAGAATATATAAAAAAAAAAAGAAAAAAGAAAAAAAAAGGAGCAAGGCCCCTGCAATTATCCACAGCAATATTGCACTGTACAGACACCATGAAGCTTGCAGTATTTCTCTGAGTGTAATGGCTAAAGTAGGCACAGCATTAATGATGATAATTCTGGCAAATCCTTACCCTCAGTGACAAATTCTCATATATAGCTTTTTAATATTGGTACTATCCTGTAAAAATCACTATATGTAAAAGTAAATGTATATAGTATTACTAACTGCTAAGTGACTAACTGATGTCAGTTTTTTACCAGTGAAAGCAACCAGTTTAGCTTACTGTGCTTGAGAAAACAATATTCTAATGACAGCTGCTCTGTATGCAATATAATATACATCTGTCTTGTGAGACTAACCATTTATATTCTTCTAGGGGCAACTAGGTGTCAGGTCTATATTCCAGATCTAAAGTATTTAAATAATTCATAACTTTTTATAACTCTGTTTCAAAAATTCTGAGCCTTAAAATTTGTAAGTCACAGACATGTCATAAAAGCTATGTAGTTTAGGATCGCTTGTAAGGAATTACTTAGATTTTCTTCCTTTTTATTTTTAAATTGCTTTAAGAAATAATAGCTGACTGTAAGACAAGCTCATGTTCTCATGTTCCTTTTATCTGGCAAATATGCACATATTATTTTCAGCAGGATGAACGCAGGCAGCATGTAAAATCCTTATTTAAGGGGTCCTGATTTTTGCTGGTGTAGATATTATAGGTTTATTAGAGTACACATTTGGTGTTGTCAAATGTGTAAGTACTATTGAGAGATTTTTTTGATTCCCTAAAATGAGTTTGTGTATCTGCTATAATGGACCTGTAACTGTAGTGGGATTTGACAGCCTGCTCACTCTGCCTTCTAGGCTGCAGTAGGAATCACAAAAAGCTGACTCAGCTGAAGTCACTGAGCATTACCTCATTGGCTTTGTTACTGCCAGTAAATTTCTTCAGAGGGGAGGAAAGGACTCATAAGGAGACAAAAGGAATACCATGTATCACATCACTTGTTTCAGTGTTAATTGGCATCACTTTATAAGAAATATTTTATGTATTCTATGTCCTTAACTTTCGTAGTCAATTTGTAGGAGTTAGAATTAGCTCCTTATAACTTAAAGTTGATCTTCACTGTTATAAAAAAGCTGTTTCAAATTATTAGGCGTTTCTGGGCAGAGACTGTGGTTTGTGTGATGACATAGGGAAGTATTATTTACTAACTTTTTATTTAATACTTTGTTAGAAGACTCTTGAAAGTAAAGCAATACTTTGGTATAACAGTCCTTTAATATGTACGTTACCCTCTGATTAACTTATATATGGTTTTGATATTTTTCAGTTAATTTCTTTAGAGTTTTCATCAAAAAACATTAGCTAGTAGAAACACAGATTGTATAAACTTCACTACATGTTATTGGTTACTTCTAGCAACATGTAGGCACATGTTGAATGTAGTGAAATGGTAAATTCTTTGGAACAGAGAGCTTCTTTAGATCTGACGTAGTGGAAACTTGTTTAACTCCTGACTTAGGATCATTAAAATGGTAATTGACACTGAATTTAGTAGTTAATTTTATTTTAAATATTGAAACTACAGGAAAAACAAACTCACAGGAATTATCAAGAATACATTTTGCTAGACAATGATTTTTTTTTTTTCATCTCATTAAAGTTATTTTTACGTGTGATTGCCCTCACACTAGAAGATAGTGAAACATACAATGCTGTTTTGTTTCAGCAATTTGAAGTTCCAAATCTTGGATAACTAATAGCCTGCAAATACAGATAATCAAGGCTTACTTTGGCTGATATATTTAATAATAGAATCACAGGATACCAGGTTGAAAAGGACCTCAGGGATCCAACCTTTCTAGGCAAACCATGTCTAGACTTGGTATCCTAGCCTCATGTCCATCTGAATCTTAGAAATGTCCAATGTTGGGGAATCCACCACTTCCCTGGGGAAATTATTCCAGTGGTCTCATTGTGAAAAATTTACCTCTAATATCTGACCTGAATCTCCCACAGATTGTCTTGTGCCCATTAACTCTGTCTTTTACATGTGACCCCTTGTAAAAAGGGAGTCTCCATCTTCTTTGTAGCCATCCTTTAAATACTGGAACATGGTGATAAAGTCTCCCCTGAGCCTTCTTTTTTCAAAACCGAACAAGTCCTGCTCTCTTAGCCTTTGCTGCTATGGCAGGATTCACAATCCTTTAATAATCTTTGCATCCTCTCCATCCTGTCCGCATCTTTTTTGGATAGTGGGGTCCAAAACTGAAGACATGAGTAGAGTGGGATGAAGGATATGGAGCTGTTGGAGCAAGTTCAGAGGAGGGCCACAAAGGTGATAAGGGGCTGGAGCACCTCCGGTATTATCCTGGGTTCAGCAGCAGCAGTCATTTTTCTCTTTTGTTGTAGCTGGTGCAATGCCGTGTTTTTGACTTTCAGCCTGGGAAAAGCGCTGATAACACCAGTGTTTCTAGTTACGGTTTAGAGTGGTTTGGTCTGACCAAGGACTTTCTGAGTCTCTTGCTCTGTCTGGGAGAAGGGGAAGCTGGGAGGAAGCAGAAACAGAGCACCTGACCCAAACTGACCAAAGAGGTATTCCATACCACAGTACGTCATGCCCAGGATGTAAAACTGGGGGCAGGA
>JASSUY010025288.1:11658-41672 GCA_032466535.1 Forpus xanthops
GGAATGGGTTGCCCAGGGAAGCTGTGAATGCTCCATCGCTGGCGGTGTTCAAGGCCGGGTTGGACATAGCCTTGGGTAGCATGGTTTAGTGGGAGGTGTCCCTGCCTATAGCAAGGGGGTTGGAACTAGATTATCTTGAGGTCCTTTCCAACCCTAACTATTCTATGATTCCCTCCCCCCTCCAAAGTAGGGGGGAAGAATGTGGGAGGAGTGGGCAGGCAGACTGATTTACAGCTTTAACCATGACACATACAAAGACAGGCTGAGAAAGTTGGGGCTGTTCAGCCTGGGGAAGAGAGGGCTGTGTGGGGACCTCATGGCAGCTTTCCAGTATCTGAAGTACCAAGGATGCTGGAAAGGGATGCTTCATTAGGAACTGTAGGACAAGGGGTAGTGGGTTTAAAGTTAAATAGGGAAGTTCAGGTTAGATGTAAGGAAGAAGTTCTTTACAGTAAAGGTGGTTAGGCACCGGAATAGGTTGCCCAAAGAAGTAGTAAATGCCCCATCCCTGGCAGTGTTCAAGGTCAGGTTGAAAGGGGCTTGAAGCAACCTGCTGTAGTGGAAGGTGCCCCTGCCATGGCACAAAGGTTGGAACTCGATGATATTAAGGTTCTTTCCAACCTTAGCTGTTCTATGATTCTATGGCTTCTTATCTCTGCTGCTGATACCCTTATTGATTTGACCCAGCATCCTGTTGGCTTTCTTTACCACGGCTACGTGCTGTTCAATCATGTTGAGCTGCTTGTGCACCAAGGCCCACAGGTCTATTTCCACAGAGCTGCTCCCCAGGTGGGCCAATCCTGGTCTGTGTTGCACTCTTGGACAGTGTTTCTCCAGGTGCAAGACCTTACACTTGCCTTTGTTGAACACACCCTGTGGGTGCAGCTGGTCAGCCCTTTCCCCATCCACCACACAGACCCCTGTCTAGACTGTAACAAATCAATTTCTTGAGGCAGAAGTTGTGGAAACCATATCAAAAGCATTGTGGAAATCCAGGTAGACAGTGTCTGCCAATTGCCTCATGTCATCCAAGCTGGTTACTTGATTGTAGAAGGTAATCAGGTTTGTCAAATGCTATTTGCCCTTAGTGAATCTGTGCTGGCTTTTTTCAATCACGTTTCATTTGGTTTGCGATAACCAACAGGGTTTGTTCCACAACTTTCCCAGAGACTGAACTAAGACTGATGGGCCTATAATTCCCTGGATACTCTGTTAAGCCCTTCTTGTAGATGGGGGTGACATTAGCTTTCTTCCCATCTCCTGGGATGTCTCCAATCTGTACTAAAAGTGGCTATGGAGAGTGGCCTTGCAATGATGTCAGCCAGCTCTTTAAGCATCCTCAGGTGGATATTGTAGGGGCCATTGATTTCTAGGGGTCAAGCACCTGTAACAGTTCATATACCAACTCTTCATTCATTGACAGTAGGTTTGTGTTTGCATCAGCTTGGATTTTTGTTCCCAGCAGGGTTAGTAAATACAGAGGTGAAGAAAGTGCCTTTTCAGTATTGTTGATGACTAACTCCCCTTTCCTGCTTAACAGCAGGCCAGTATTTTCCTTTTGTTTCTGCTTGTTATTTACGAACCTGAAAAATCCTTCTAGTTTTTTGACTTCTCTGACCAATTTCAGTTCAAGATGGGCTTTTCTTTTTTTCTGTCCTGAAGTATCTTTCCTTACCACTTTCGTCTGGGTGGAAGTGCCATGCATCTCAAGAGGTTTTTTTTCTGTAGGAACACTGGTTTTGATTATTGAGGTGAGTGCCCACCATTATGACAGAGATGCAGGACAGTTCCTTGGGCTGTGGGCCTACAAGCAGTGTGCACATGTCTTCTCATGTGTAAATCTGTTCAGATTGCTGCACCCTCTCAGTCCCTTTTTGTGTGTCCTCTTCACAGCACTCATTAGGGCTGTTTCAGTCTCCCATATTTGCTTGGCCAAGCTGCGTCAGCCGCTGTTGTGATTTCTGCTGGCTTTTCTGGTGGGATGCTCTCCACTTCCTTGAGTCTCCTTGGCTTTGTGAACTCCCCTGTATGCCTACATCTAGCATTCAGCCACAGAACTTACCTCTGCAATTGCTGTGTACCGTGACAACCGGGTCTTGTCTTGCCTTAGCAAAACCGTCCTTTGCCACTTCTCAAAGCAGCATATGCATCTGGTGCTTTATTAGTATACATTATGTGTAGCTATCCAGTTCTAAAAGGTATTAAGTTACTTACAGTTTTACATAGAAAATTTAAAACAGCAGCTGCAAACTTCAGGATTTTTAATAACATTTTTAATTTCATATCACAAATGAATTCTTAACTACATTTCTTGAAGTTACAAGCAAACTACTCAGTCCTTGTGATTTATAGCTCTCCTTCCTTTTTATTTGGGCATTAAACATTAGTAGTAGTATTTTTAATTTAAAGCTGTGTATTGGAGGGGGTTTAGGGAAGAGGGATTGGTTTTATTCCTCTATGTACTTACCGTTCTTGTCCATCTTAACTTTCATTTTTGCTTTATGATATTTTCTTCTTCATTTCTTTTGCATATTGCTTTGTTCATTTAGGTTTACATTATTAATTAGTTAAAACACGCTTTATTAGAAGCATTTATCTAGACTTCTTTTTTACCTATACTTGCCCCTTTTCCCCCTCCCCCCCATTGGTTTATTATCATCTTGATTTTTTTTCTGACTCTGGACATAACCTAAAGTAGTATTGAATCTTCATTGCCGAGAAGCAAACCTATGGTTGGTGAGTCTGGTAAACCACAGACTTGCAAATTATCTCTTCATTATTTTTTACTTCATGGCACAACTGTTCTACTCAGCATGCTGGCTTTAAAGGAAGGCACATACTTTGTCAGCTTACTATAGAGGAAATGTATCATTCTTGGCACTGCATATAAGTATAGTGGGAGTGATTAATTCAGATTACATATCTGCCTAGTTTAATATCTTGGTTTTGATGACAGCCAGCAGTGAATACTTCTGAAAAAAAACCAAGAAATAGAACACAGTCATTCTCCTTGTGTATATCTTCCCAGTTCCTGGTAACCAGAAATTTAAGGACTTGGAGCTCAAAATTATATGTCATTTCGATATCCCCCTGTCCTCCCCCACAACTGGTCTATTCTGCAGTTAATCCTGTTTATACTTTTGTTTTGTATAAAAACATCTGTAAGTAGGAATTCTTCAGTTAAATCTTGCCATATATGAAAAAGTCTTTCTTTTGTATTTTAAATCTGCCACTTGGAAAGTTTATTTCCAATTCCATTCTTTGAGTGAGACAGGTAATTCAGGGCATGGCTATACCCTGCATCACTGTGCATAAATCTGGGATTTTCAAGCTACTGAAGTACTATTTCTACAGCAAATCTTACCTTGATATTTTAAGGTAACACTGGCAAAGGGTTCTCTCAGAATATAGTGTCATGAAATCTGTTTTACTTGTCTTGCTGTTGTTATGCTCCTTTAGTTTTTATTAATCATAAAATATTTTCAGTAATTACCTTCACCGTATCAAAATCTATAGATCTGAGGCACTGTGTATAGGTAATTATCAAAGTAAATATTCTAGTTGTTTTTCTTAATGGAGAAATGTTGCCTTGTATGTTTTTGGGCTTGGTTGGTTGTTTTCTGTGGGGGACAGAGTGTGTGTGTGGTGTGTGTGTGTGTGTGTGTGTGTGTGTGTGTTTGGATAGCTTTCTATGAGTAATTGAGAAAAATTACGTCAGAAGATTGGGAGCTAGTGTCAGGCTAAATTTATTCTCAAAGCAGAATGAACAGGTGTTAGAAAGGTTCATTAAAAAAAATAATGGGATAGTAAAGGGTGTTGGTAAGGCATGGCACTCAGAGAATACTCAGTATAAATGATATAGTCTAACAAGACTTCTTCAGGAGGGTAATGGGAACGTTCATTGAGACAACTCCATAGTAATTCTGATGGTGTTTTCCTGTGTATTTCACCTGTAGGTACTCAAAGCTTTGTGGATGCAGTTGTAAAACTCAACGAAGGGAAAGTGTCATTGTCCCTTTTACATTCATCACATAGTGATATGTGAAACAAGATGCAGATGCCCCTTTTGCGTCATTTAGGGTGGAGATTCTAACTCAAGAATTGCATCTTACAACAGCAGTGCTCATAATTAGCTTTAAGGGTTGGCCTGTTCTGGTTGGAAGAGTCTTATAAAATCACTGTGCTAATGGGTGGGAATTATTCTCTAGCTTGTTAGTTGAGCACTAATGTGGAAGGATCAGGTCCTAGTCCTTACTGTTTTAATATACAGAAGTTCAACCAAAGAGATTAGAGGTAGAATTTTTTTTTTAATAATACTCTAGTCTCATAGCTAAAGAATCTTCCTGGGGATAATGTCTCTGAGAAGGATAAATTTGCCTAAAGAAAGTTTCTAGTTCTTGATTTTTTCCCTGTAGTTATCTGAGTTGTAAGAACTATCCCCCACTGTTTTAGTTATTAGAGTTGCACTGAATTTCTGATTGCTTTTTGAGTCTGAAGGCTTTTGTAAACAGAATCTAAGTTAATTTAGAGAGATTAATACTAATTTGAAATGGTGTAACTAAGGGCAAAATTTGATCCCAAAGGGTGCTTTGGTATGGATGTGGTGATTATGATAGAATCACTCAAAATTCCGTACCTATGACTATTACAGCTAAAAACTTTAGGGATACAGTTAGCTGGCTTGCCATAATTAAAGCAATTTCTCATTGTAATCTGACTTTAGTCAGGCATACCTGAGAGCTGAAATTAACCTTTTCAAAATTTCCATCTTTCACGCCTGAGAGGTGTTTGAAGTGTGAGTGCATTAGAATGACTTTTTTTTTTTTTTTGCTTATTTTATCCTGCAGTAGAGACTGGGTTTTTTTTGTAGCAAGCTCCTGCTTAAGTCAGTTCTCTCTGTACTCTTGCCTCTGAAGTCTTTCACCTGTGTTTGTTCATTTGAGTCTCAGTGAGCTGGTTACTTTCAGAGTAGAGGTAGGTTCAGTTTGTAAGAAACTTAGGCTTTGATTTTGATTTGGGTTACCTTGCCTAATTCTGTTCTCACATACAATTATAATACATATTTGCTATAATTGATGGCAGAATTTCTGATCAGAATAGCCTGCAAATATGCATTAAATATTGAAAAACATATTTTATAGAACTAAGTGCTATGGAATGGAAAGTACTAATCAGCAGAAGCACTGAGATACCAAGTGAAGTGCTGAGAAACAGTAATTTTGTTTATGAGTTTATGGCCTTCATAGGTCCTCTGTTTTTGCAGTTTTTCTTTTCTCAGGCATTAAAGCTTTGCCTTTTCATGCTATATACTCTTGTCCCTGTCTGGGGTATGTCTTCTTGGCTTCTCTTAGTCTGTAAAGCTCTTGATTATCCTTGTTTTAAATTTGCCAGAGAAGGTTTTCTCAGTGTCACAGAAATTGCATCAAGTACTTTTACTCTAGTCTTAGACTATTTTCCCAGATACTTAATTTTCTAATTTTTTTTTTGTTTCCTATGAAAATTGAATTGTCTCCAAACGTTGTATTTAACTTGATAATTATATGTAAATTATTTGGATATAAATGTTCACATGCTCTCCTTCCTGAGGAGAGCAGTTCATGTTCACTTAGGTCTTGTAACGTAAAACTCTCTCAGGCATTTAATTCCTTCACTATTCTTCAAGTCTGTTCTAATTTAGCAATAATTTTCTGGTCATATGCCCAGAACTGAACATGCTGTTCCACAAGCAGCTGTGGAAGTGCAATAAACCAAGTATCCAAACACTTGCATATGCAGCTTTTGGTATAGAAAGCCTAAAGCTGCAAAAGGCTTTCTTGTTGCCAGTTCACACAAATAAAATATGTATCATGTTATATTGTTTTCTCTCACTCCCCTAATGTGAAGTTGCTCAGAAAATGTCTTATTTTTGTTCAACAACTATTCCAAATTATTTTTCACAGTGTAATCCAATTTCATTATTTTTAGATTATGCTTTGAAATTTTTTATATCAGTTGGTATTGCTTTATCTCTGGTGTGATTTGTATGTTTCTTCAGCTTATTACTTATTGAATCTTCTAGGAAATTACTGAAGATGTTAAGTACTGAGCCTCATGAAGATCTATATATATATCATCCTAGAGGCTACCTTTCGCTATTCGACACTCACCATGTCTTAAAACTCTATTGAATGTAGTTTATTGGAGTTTTTTTCCCTTATGAATTCAAATAAGTATGAATTAATTTTGTGACCATCTTAAATCACTCACTAACATAGGAAGATATTTCAGTGGTTTTGCTTTCCTTTACTTGGTGCTTTTCCAAATAACTATAAAATTCAGTCAGAATTTATTCTTAAAATTACAGTTTCTTACCTGTGGATTGACACTGTCCTTTTTATTGCCATTTTTAAATTAACTTTTAATATTGCCTTCTAATACTAGTTTTTCATATTATTAATGCAGGCTATTAGTTTTTTAATACAAATGACCCAACATATTTTATAAGCCTAATTCTATAGAGTGAACATGCTTACATCCGTATTTCAGTTCTAGAAAAGTCAAACATCTAACTTCTCCCTCTCTAGCCAGCATTTTATGTCCTCTCTCAGGGTATGTGGAATATAGTTTTCAGGGCCCAAAGTTTTAGTTTAGTCCTTTATTCAGCATTTTGTTTCATTTCTCATTATTGAAGGTACATACATAAGACTTTTCAAGATAAGACCTTTAGTTACAGGTAAGTGGATAATTGGTGTAGAAATTTCTACTTGGGCACTTTCTGGCTCCTGTGAGAATAATGAGTTCTCTTCCCTCCTTACGTGTTGCCTCACAGTGCCTTTGCTGAGGATAGGCAGAAAAGCAGGCAATACTGGGAAGGAACATATTCCCAGGAAAAGAACATACTCTGTAATATATCCTGTAGAATGCTTTCAAAGTGTAACGTTTTTGTTTTTATCTGACCATGTAGAACTGTTTAATGTGTTATAGTGAGGCAGAGAAGATAACCATTTATTTAAGCCAGAACACTCTTTTCCTGAGTTCTGTCTGTTTTATAGACTTAATGACATAGATTAGCACTTGTTCCTTTAATACTGTATTTGATTAGGTGTGTTCAATGAAGCCAAGTTTGAACTCAACTACATGAGCTTACATTTTCCTGAAAATGATGGTGCCCTTTATAGGTTTTGTATACCTTTAATATTTTTAACGCTGTAAGAAATAAACAAAAACAAGTTAATGGGTGCTACTACAAGTCACTGTGTTGCTCCTACTTAGCCAGGCTGGAGTTCTCGTGTGTATGAACGGGATTTCTCCTTTGTGCTCAAACTGTGTGACAGAAGCAGTGGCTATGTAAGCCACTGGCAGCCTCTGGCTTAGAGAGAATGAAATACATACCTGTCCATACGTTTGATATTTGTATCCAAGAATGTCAGTGGAAAAATGTAGCAACTCAAGGTCTGTGTTTGATTATAGTCTCCAATGACTCTTCAACTTTTAGCATTTTCTGCCCTGGCCGCTGTCATACAGTTAGTCCCTTCTCATGTAGTAGCACCTTCCTCACCTTACCTAGGTGTATCTGTTCCAGTCTGTTCCTCTTTTAATGCTCTGCTTATCAAAGTTGTCACTGTCCTCTTATTTCCATTCTAGCTCCTTACTCTTAACCGTCCAATAAGCTGCTTTCTCCTGTATTATGTATGGACACAAAAAAAAAAAAAACACTGAGATGACAGCTGCTGTAGAATTGCAACTTGTTTTCTGTTTCTAGATCTTTTCCCTTTGTGTCCTGTGCCTTTTAGCAAAAGCAACTGGGGAAGAGGAAGGGGCAGTAGTCTGCCGTTCCCTGTGTGTGAGGATGCTTGTTGAAGTGGTAATCTTGTTATTTAGCCACCAAAGCCAATAAAACCTGTGTTGAATTTAATAATTTTTTTTGAGTTATATATCAGGCAATACCGGAGGAATTATTAAAAGGAAAACGTATCTATCTTTGTAGTTGCAGAAGAAATACTTAATTCCCAGTCAGGTTTCAAGTGTGCTGGAGATATTTTTTATATTTATGGAAAAAAAAAAAACCCAAAAAAAAAAAACCTTCAGAAATTATAGGAAAGCTATATCCTTAAAAAACGTGGATTTTGCATATATTATTATATGAAATAAATGGTTGTCATTGTTCAGTTTTTAAAATAAAACACACAACAAACAATATTGCAGTCCAAATGGTTAAACCTTGGCATTGTTATAATAATGTAAAGCAGAGCATGTAATAGAAAATGCTAAATTAATAGTTGTACAGAGTAAGATCTTAATAGCAGCTGTCCCTTGGCAATGAAGTAATGGCAATAGTATTCAGCTCTTATATAGCAATTTCCATTTTCAAAGTACTGCACTTATTAAATAGAATTGGTAGAAGAGAAAATTACTTGTCTAAAGCTCTCCCATTACTTTGCATAGTCTCCTAGGACTAACTGAGGAACCCTTCACAAGGGAGAAGAGCTTGCAGCCAGAAAGAATTGCTTCACTCCTGTAGAAAGAGCCAACTGATCTCCTTTTGTGTATTCTAAATGTATAAAATGACATGAGCAAAACTACAGACATTTACAGAAGAGTGCGAAGTGGAGAATACCAAATGTTTCTATCACTGGATCCTTATAAGCAGCAGAATAGATATTCCATCACATAGATTTTAAAGAATGAAACCATAATGAGGGTTGTAAAAACTAAAGGAAATTATAATTTCTATCTCCTCTCACAGTGGAATATCTGATGATGAATATCTTAGTTTTTTTGACAACTAAAAGTCATGATACTCTCAAAGAGTTTTTTAAAATTAATGTATATAGGTCGTTAAGGGGAAAAAACATGGAGAGGTGCCCTTGTGAGATCATCATTGACCATTAGTCAGTCAGTCCCTACAGAAAAACTAGCTTTTTTTACACGTTTTGTCATTTTATAGTTCAGTAGCAAGGGATTCTTTCAGAAGCTTTCTTCATTGCTACTCAAGGATATAGGTAATTAAGTAAAAATGGGATGGAATGAATATGCAGCAAAGGACTGTGAACATGTTTATACACTTTGATAAACATTCCTGCTTTTTTTTTCTTCTTGTAGCATTGATTCATCTGCATCATACTAAATGGAAATGAACAAGATGTTAAATTAATCCACCCTTGTAACTATCTGAAGAGAGCAATTATCTGATGCTTTCAAGCTGTTTCTAAAATAGATCCTTCCCAAGCTGCATTAAATTTTATTGTGTCTGTGTTTGAGTCTTAAATTACAGTGGATCACATCCTTTAATGATATAAACAATGTAGCTCCACTAAACTCAGTGGAGCTCTACAGATTTTCTCTCATGGGAGCAGTACCCCAAACTACGTAAGTCTCCACTGGAAATTTGACATTACTATAGATGATAGCAATTTGTGTGCTTATTCTCAGAAATCAGTGTATGGATGACTTAAAATGCCTGGTTAATTGTGTTCAGTTTCCATATCAGAGGTGCTCAAGCTGTGGAGCCATGGAAAAAAGTTCTTAGCATGCATCACCCTCTTTGCATAACAGAAGCTCAAGAACAAGAGGAAGAAAATATTCAGATTTGATAGCTAAGTCTGTAATAACTATGCATAAAGGCAAATACTTTCTCCTGGAAAACCAGTTTGAGACTTTGGGGGAATGAAGAAAGGAAAATTTGAAAATTAAAGGATAGACAGCTGGAAAAGGCAAAGGAGATAATTTGCTGCTTTTCTATTCATTCTTTTTGTTGTTTGGGTTTTTCTTGTGTATTGTTGTTGTTGGGTTTTTTGGTTACTCTGTTTTTGTTTAGTTTTGGAGCAAGTGAAATAGCTATATGCAGTGCCTCATGTGAGCACTGAGCCCCACCAGTTGCTGAGCTAGCTAGGAGATTCTTCTTGTAATGAACGTTCAAATGCTCATCAGAAGTAGCCAGGTGTAGTTGCAGGATCCTATGGGAAATTCTAGCCAAGTCAGGCCAGGAAACTTTATAAATTGAAATAGAATTTAATTTGAGAGTTAACAATTCAAACATTTAAATATAGATTGGTTTTCTAATTTCTTTGCAGAGCATTTGATATCTAGTACTGACCAGAAAAGGAAAAAACACATTGGGAGGGTGGGAGGAACAGGGGGATTATAACTTTCTTTCGCAGCAGCATTTTGGATTCAGGTTGACACAACTAGCTCATAAAACTGCCCCAGTATACTTTTCTAGTTCTTCCCTGTACCTCTGTGCCATAGTGATTTTGGAATATGAGTTTAATAAAAAAATCCAAACACACAATTAAAAAAACCCCACCAAACTACTTCTGTATGGAGTGCTGGGATATTGCTAGAGGACAGTCAGGAGGCTATGTAAAGCTGGATATGTGAGGTACTACTTGATTTCTGAACAGTGGAGGAACTGGAAAGAGTGTGAGAAGAACTAATATGCTTCGAAATGGCTTACTAAAAATTCATGAAGTCTTCTTCAAGTGATTCTTCCAAAACCTGATGGAGAGAATTGACATTATAAGCTATTATTAAGGCAGAAGTTTGAAAACTTTGAGAAAGATCTTGACCTTCTGTGAGTTACCTCTCTTTGTTAAACTCGTAACACAATCCAAGCATGTTTTTCAGTAGTGCAATAATGATTTCCAGAACTTGTGAAAGCTTGAGTGATGTGAGTACATTATATGAGTCTCTGAGCATGATTACTAATCACATTGTGTTTCAGAAATGAAATGTGACTCTTAATACTCTGTAAATCAAGTACAATTCTTTCAGTGAAGAAGGTGTATTGGAGAAATGAGGCATCAAGGAAAGGTTTATGGAAATTTAAGCTCTTCTACTTTTCCCCCCATACTGATGCATTCATCTTTTTGTTGACTTCATAAATTATTTTAAAATAGTTACATTAGCAACCAGACAGCTTAAGTTTCAGTAAATACTTATGATTAGATCTCAGTGATTTTATTGGATCCAACCCTAACTATTCTATGATTCTATGATTTGTGCGGCCAAGTTTTGGTAGTTGAGAGGCTACGGGGTGGGTTCTGTGAGATGCTGCTAGGAGCTTCCGCCATGTCCACAGGGCCGATGGCAACTGTGTCTAAGATGAGCCCACCACTGGCCAAGGCCTATCCCATCAATGATGGCGGTAGTACCTCCTGGATAATAGATTTGAGAAGGGTGAAAAATTACTGTGTAGGAGTAACTGCCACTGGAGCCAGGAGTGAGAATATGTGGCAGCAACAGCTCTACAGACACCAAGATCAGTGAAGAAGGAAGGCAGGACGTGCTCCAGGGGCCAAAGCAGAGATTTCCCTGCAACACATGGTGCAGGTGAGGTAGGCTGTCCCTGCAGCCCATGGAGGTCCATGGTGCAGCAGGCATCTACCTGTAACCCATGGAGGACCTTACACTCCCTCCCTCCGAGTAAGGGGTGGCAGAGACTAAACCCCCATTCCCCATCCCCTTGCCTGCTGGCGTGGGGGATGTTAGAGAATTTGGGAGTGAAATTGAGACTGGAAAGAAGGGAGGGATTGGGGAAAGTTGTTTGTAAGATTTGGTTTTATTTCTCATTATCGTACTATAATTTGGTTTGTAATATATTAAACTGATTTTTCCCCGAGTTGAGTCTGTTTTGGCCATGACAGTAATTGGTGCATGATTTCTCCGTGTCTTTATTTCGACGCACTATCCTTTTGGTATATTTTCTCTCACCTGTCCTATTAAGGAGGGGAGTGATAGAGTGTTTTTTGTGGGCACGTGGCATGCAGCCAGGGTCAACCCACCACAGGGCTATTGGAGTATCAAATGGAAAGATTTTACTAGAACTCATCTTGATGTTTACATTGCTTGTGGTGTGATTTTGATCTCTGTGATCTCCTCTTTCATATTTTGCTAAAAGTTCTTGCCTGAAATGCTGTGAACTCAGGTTTAAGATTATAAAATGGAAACCCGCAAAAGTCTTATTTTGTCATAGATCATGCTGGCAGAATCAGCATCTGGAAATCAGTGCATTACCAGGTTTTGCTAGTGGCGATATCATCATTCTCGCTTTTCTGAGACCTTGCCTTTATTTCTGGCTTTGTTAACTGTGTTACTGAATAGAACTGGGGTAAAAACGAAATTAAAGAGTTTCTGAGAATCCATAGTCTCAGAAGCTACTGGGAAAGATAGGGACCTTTCTTCCATTGGTCTCCATGGATGTCTAGACAAAGCAGCTTGAGATTTTGCAAGACTTTAAGGACATGGGAGTTAGTCGTCAGCATTGGAACCTTGTTTACAAATTCTTGGGTGGTCCCAGCCTTTAGAATCCACCTTGATATTGGGGTTGATATAGTTTTCCTCACTGTAAATCGAGGGAAAATGATACCTTGTTTCCTCCATGAAGTGCTGTAAAATACACCAGTGAAGAGTGTTATATAGTGAATTTTCCAAGAGGCTGGAGCTGTGAAAAAATGTGTCCCCAGTCAGGAAGAGCATTGCACTTAGTAATATTCATTTACCCAGTATAAATATGTTTTCTAGAAAGAACTCAAAAGAAACTTGCATTGAATTTGAGCTTTTCTTAGCCAGTGAAACACTGAAGGGGGAGAAAAAACCCCAAACCAACTGTTCTTTCATCTCTTAAGGGCTGTTAACACTGTAGGCAGAGTACATTGCTTTCTCTAATTCTTCTGTTATCTAATTCTTCGGAATTATCTTCTACTGACAGCTTATAACCTATTTTTTACAATAAAAGTAATTCTTGATACTTGATCATTCTTTTGCTGCACCAAACTGAAGATCAAAGCATTATCCCTAGATATTTTCCTCTAAGAGTGTAGCATTGCTTTTAAAAAATTCTGACAGTTGTTGCTTTATTATTTGATATTACAGTAACTCTCAATATGCAAGTTTTGGTATTTTGAAAGCACTGATGGTGGCCATTTTGGAGAAGGTGCAGGAGTCAAAATGTGGAAAACAATCAAGAATTGTAAGTTGGTTATAAAATCGTAAGCTTTGTGGTTTAGTCACAAATACAATTTTGAGACTATGTCCCATTTCCATTCTTTGTTCAGTTTCAAAGCTGCTATTTTTCGCTATCATTTCAGTATTTGTGCCTTTGTGGGAAGTAGATCACTACTGAAAAACACTGTTTTCTTATGAAGAGGGTCATATAGGTCATCATCCTCTTCATGTTGTTATGTGTGTGCTTTACCATGCTATTACCCACTCTTATAACCTTTACTTCAGGACTGAGGCCAGTTCCTAAAACACTTGATAAAGAACTCTCTTTCTTGAATCAGCATTTCAAAACTCCCTTTGTCATATGTTGTGATAACTGCCTGGTTCTTGTTGGGTTTGATAGCATGCAGGAGAATCATCTTCAGTGGCAAATA
The DNA here is from genome assembly GCA_032466535.1 of Forpus xanthops. NCBI lineage: Eukaryota > Metazoa > Chordata > Aves > Psittaciformes > Psittacidae > Forpus > Forpus xanthops. The sequence continues at coordinate 25,014 of JASSUY010025288.1, forward strand.
ACATACTCCCTAGAAATTTATGGAACCCTGCCTCAATGCTGTTTACTGTCATAGCCAGATGAAGAGGTCGAAAAGCCTCATAATTTATTTTCCTGGTTTTAATGCATGACTTTGTTAAACTCTGGAATAAAGCTTGCTTAAGGAAGACACTGTGAACCAGAAGGAATGATGTTGTATTAGATTTATGCACTTTAGTTTGCTAGGAAATGCTATGCAAAGTAAATCCTAAGCATGTTATTTTAATACTGCATGAAGGCTTTTTGCTGAAGATACTATAGCTTCTAAAATAAACCATTAAAATGTCAAAAAACTGTATCAAACTATACCCAAAGCTTTTCTTGCATTGTTAGCTGAATCAGACTGACCTTTTAGACCTGAGATGCTGTGCCTGACATAATGGGAGTAAGAAGGAGATGTGTCATTAAGCTGATGTTGGGACTGAGCCTGTTTTCAAGTCTGCATTGAATGTAGGGCACCAGTAAGCAGTAAACATTCAGCTGCTGCACATAAGAATCACCTTTTCACCAGTTCATGGGACAGTACATGAACCTGTTAAGCAGATTGCATATGAGGGTGGTCACTGATGCTGTCAAATAAGAGGGAATGAGTGTAAGAGAGATGACACTGCAGCAGCTCTAGCGCTGCTTGACCAAGCAGGCAATTTATACATCCAGCACTGTGAAAGCATGAGATTACAGGCTTAGTAGAATGAGCATGTGTGTGTGAGGAATGTAACCACATGCCGCATGAGTAGCTATGAAGTATGATTTGCACCCCAGTACTTGTGAGATCTGATAATTTGTTTAGTAGTTGAGAAAATCTTTATCAATGCTCTGTGATGAATTGGAGTACTTTCTCTGTCTCCACCAATGCTAACCCATTATCTGAACTCATTGCCTACTCAAGGCAAATTGCTTAATCTGTTTTTAAAGATCTATAAAACATGTCAGAATTTATTAGTAACAATTGTTAGTATTAGCCTAATGCAAAACGACTGTGCATTAGGTCTTTTTTTCAGTGCGGATGCATCTTTTGTATATCTGCATGCGCAAAAGCCGTTCAGTTTAAATCCCTTCTTCAACCTCTTGGCCACCCAGATGTTTAAAATTCAGTGGAAACTGGATTGTAAGACAAATTCAGTCTAAAATTTTTATCATAGAATTGTGTGTTCTTTTCCAACCTGTGTATATAAGCAGTAGCTGGTATGGCAAGAGTTACTTGTTGAAATATGTGGGTAACATACAACTTTGTGCCTTTGTTCAAACTGGTTCTGAGAGAAACTGAAAGACAAATTAACGATCAAAATGGTGATTTTTAGTTAGTCATTGAGGAGTTACTTTGGTGGATGGGACTGTACAAACAAGCTATGATAAAGTGATGTGAGATTCCTCAGGGATGTTAGTATTTGAGGACTTAAAGAATATTCTGTCATCTAGACAGGGTAGATTGCCCCAGCCTGCCCCAATAATTAACTTTTGGTATGTTTTGCTGCAAGGTTTAGATGTCATTTTCTGGAATATGATTATGGGTGGGAAACTTGAGTATATGCTATGATCCAGAGTCAGAGTTTTGCTTCACTCTGTTGTATATCCTTAATCTATAACGGGCTACCTGATCTCAGGTGGAAAGCATGATTAACAGTTCTTCTCCAAGAAAAAAGTAATTCAAAAAGAGTGATGTGGAAGTCTTAACCTGTGCAGGAAGCAGTTCTATTTGGAGGCCTGTTCATGACTGTAAATTGAATTCTGTCAGGACCAAGGGAAACATCACTGTGTTCTGCTCCAGTACTTGGCACTTTTCTTGAATATTGCTTTCTCTAGAAGTAGATATGTATGTATATGCACAACAGTAGACATACTAGCCTTCAAAGAAAAATGTTAATGAAGTATGTCATTCCATGTACTATATGATTATAGTTGTATGGCTGAATTTAAGTCAAGTCTAGTGTCCTGCCATCTGTCTTTCAAACACTCTAGTGTGTTAATGTTCTTTTTCCTCAGTCCCTCATTGTAAACAAAATCTGTTCTTGGTTCTTGCTTGACTACTTTCTTTCTGAGCCTTTACAATATGTCTTGGCACTAGAGTTATTTTAAATTATTCTTTCACTACATGATAAGTTAATGATCAGAGCTGATGAAATTCAGAACAATGTTCTTTACAGCACACCTGCTAATGTACAGGGACATTGATTGCAGTAGGGCTTTTATATGCCAGCTATGTTTAGTGAATCAGTATGCAAGCTTTAAGAGATAACTAATCTGTTTGGAGGCCATATTTGTTTCTGAGATGTAAAGGAGAATTCATTTTTGTGTTGGCCTGTTGCAGTGCTAATCGTAATGGTATTACTTCCCGAAGAATTGAGAAGGGAACTCTCTAAAACATATGTGCAGAAAATAAAATTTAAGAAGTATTTATAATTTTAGATTAACAGCTGTTGTGTATTCCTTGGCAGGCTTATAGGAACTGTTACATGCCTGTCTGTGAATGTGCATGCTTCTTTAAATAACAAAGAATATGGAGATTAAAAAGATGAAGTGATTGTTTATCTTGGAGACACAGTTCCCTGTTACAATTGTATTTAATGTTAAAGTGTTTCAGATTTTATGGGAATATCTCATAGCAGTAAGTTTATACTTCTTGCGTATAGAAAGAAAATAATGCATTGAACCTGATACTTCAGTCTATACGCTCATCATGTTTGTACTTGCAGATCTCAGTGTTTTCCCACAACACTGGCAGAACTAAAATAGATTTCTAGTCAGTAACATTTGCTTATGAAAAGTCATTAACACTCTGCTTAATAATTTTATTTTCAAAAGGCTTATGTATTTCAGTAGTCATATATCTTTCAAATAAGATTTTTAGTATGTTTTTTAAATCTTAAAAGAGTGAATTTCACACATATATTTTATGACAACATGATTATCAAATGCACAAGGTGCAAACTTAAGCTTCCACTTATGAATTACCTTAAAACAAGGTAATGTATTACAGTGTTCATGCTACATGGACTCACGTTTTGCTTAGCAGTTGGGTAAAATATTTTAAAGGTTTAGATTTTAGCTACTGCTTTGAAAAGTTGAGGAAAAAAAGAAAAAAAAAAAAACAAACAAAAAACTGACAGCTGTTCATAGTGATACAGGGCCATTATAAAGGGCAGGCTCTTGAGTCATCAAGAGCTACCACATTCTGCCTGGTCCATCTGAGGTAAAGAATGATACGTTTTAAGATTAATTAAAATAGACATTTTTTATAATTTCAAGCCAACACATACTTGGCTTTGCAGAAGAGGTTTGGTGATAGGGTGTAAGGTGCTGGAGAGTTAGGTAAAAATTAGCATGGACTGAAGGCAAAGACCTCTCCCACCTTCACTCATTTTCTGCAAAGTTAAATACACTTGAATTCTTATTTTTCTCATTTGTGAGGACATCTTCATTATAAATTTTGGCAAAGCATGGGTAAAAAGTGGGGTTTAAAACATCCTATATGTTTGTCTTCATTCTATTCTCAGTTTCTTTCTAGTGTTTTTAAAGAGAATAATTCTGTGTAGAGGATTTTTTTTAAAAAAATATAAAAAAATATATTTCTTTTAACATGGAAAAAGATACATGTGTTGCTGAATAGAACTAAACAAAACAATAGCACTGTATCCACATTTTACAAGCAGTGTCTGAATTCAGTTATGAAAAAAACTCAATTAACTACTGATGTTTTCCTGTTTACACAATACTGTTTGGAAACATATATTCATCTTTCTTATGTCACCTTTCATCAAAGGCTCTTCAGAATGCATTTCCAGCTAGGGTAATTACCTCTAGCTGTACTATTTCCAGTGTTTTTCAAATCTCAATTTTATTGCGATTTATTTACTATAAGCATTGAGGAGGTAGTAGCAAATGTATGTATATGTAATTATTATGCTACCAGCAAGTCCCACCCTCAGTTACAACTGGAATGCCTATTAAGTATTTTCTAATGTGGATAAAAGGATTCTTTATTGACTTCTGCAAATATTAAGGTTTGAAAACTGTGGGGGACCCTAATATTTCTACTTTCACTAACATTATATTTTTTGGAAGTAATTTTATTCCAACAAAGGTTTATTTAAAATTGTTTGTGGAGGGTAACAAACAGTTGATATATAGCCATTTCACTTCCTTAAGTGTGGTGTCAGCATTCATGGAATTAAGATAGAATACTTACTGCCCTTTGGATTCTGATTGTATTAGACTTAATTGAAGTCCTGATGCCAGTTATAAGAGCAATCACATTTGAATTACAGTATGGTGAACACTCTTGGATCCTCCTTCCTAATGCAATAGTAACAGGCTTGTTTGTTCCATTTAGCAGCAACGTGGTTCAACAATTTGCTCTTGTAATTCAGCATTAAGACTGAGTCATTGCAACTCCACCATTCTTCACGAGAACTGATGCAAGATAGCTTTGAATCATTATCAGTTCACAGGTGAATATATATACAAACTGCATAGATATCATGGAATAAAATGGAAATGTTCTTTCAGGAATAAGGTTTATGCACCTTAAAGATGCATCCTCAAGTATCTGTAGGATCCACTCTTACAAAGAAGCAGATGTCTTGGAAAGAAGATTGTGTATTTCCTTTATTTGTCCTTAACTGAAATAGTCATCATAAATCTTATTTTCCAGGAGAGAAGGCAGCCCATATTTCTCTCCTCTCAATAAAAGGGTGTGCTGTCCTTCATATAGAAGCCTTAGCTACCCATGATGGCTAGAAATCTTTTAAGTAATGTTAATTTGCTTTAAAATTCTGAGAATTGTGGAAGCCAACAGCTGAAGTTCTACAGTGCTATTTGAGCATTTTGACTATTAAATTATAATACTTGAAAGATTTTGGGCTACATCTAGTCTTAAAATATCCCAGGTGTGTAAGCTTTTAGTAATTGCTTAACTGAGATCTCTAGCATTACTACATAATTACAGTTATAAAACTACTAAATATATCCCAGCAAGTAAGACCTACTCCAGTGTTTTTATTCCATCTTGCCAAAATAGAAAGGTACATTGCTGATTATGTCTGTATCTTATTACAGCTAATAGTGTAGATTGATTGTGTTGGTTGGAGTATCTGTAAAACTTACATTTATATTCAGCAAAGCTATATAATAATTTCATACAGATGTTCAAAGGAAGGTGGAAAGATAGAGGGATTTTTTTGGCTTTCTGATTTGATTACTCAGTATGTTGCCATGCATATGCAGGTGGCAAAATGTGAATACAGGGCAATAGCCATTATGTTCATTTACTTTGCTGTTTAGGAAGCACAGATGTTAACTATATAGTAACAAGGTGGTTCTCATTGTAACAATCCTGCTGTTAGGTTCTCCTGCTATTAGGGTAGTTTGCTGTTTTGCAGTGTGTGAGACTTTCATTGCCTGGAACTTATAACTGTGTTGTGTATTATTTTTTTTTTAATACTGTTTTAAAACTGCTTTTTTTCTTTTCCTTTTGAACTGGTAAGTTCTTAATAAAAAGAGAGATTTGTTCTTCATAAGATATTTCTTTTGAATTTCCAACATTTCATTCTCTAAGAAAGTGTTCCCTTGCTGCCATGAACAGATGTACCTAACATGCATTTGGAATAATAGACAAAAGTACTGCTCTGACTTTTTAAGGGTCTTGCTTCTTTTATTTATAGTTCTGCAAATTGCTGTTTTCTGCTTCATCTAACAAGTATTCATTCTGAATGCTCAAAATGTCCTGGTAATGCTACTTCCTTTCACTCATGTAACCTAAATGGTGTCAATATGTTATATGTACCTTACAACAGTCTCTGTGGCTAAAGATCTTTCTGGAAGACAAGCAGAACATGAATGAAGCTGATCAATGAAACAAAGGTCAAAGCTCCAGGGGAGATGAGGAAAAAAACCCAACATTTAGTAGAACTGTTTCTTTAATTTCTCTGATCATCAAACATTTCTCATCCTTGAGTTACTTCAGAGAACTCCTCGAATCCTCAGCAACACTACTGTTGATGTAGTTACGTCTGCTTAAAATTAGAAAGATCTAAAAAAAAAAAAAAAACTACCTAAAAGATGAGCTAGCTTGTAATTGCTGCAAAGTTGATGATCAATGGTTGAAATTCAATTATTGATAACTGTACATGGAAATAAATATCTCAACTCTGAGAAATGTTTCATCATGCTTAGTATTGAGCAGCCTGGTTAATGACAATAGGCAGCGCTGCTACCCCTCCTCTGTTGTACTGTGCTTGCTGCGCTAGCTCATATCTTGCAAGGTCTTGGTTTTAACCATCAAAGCTATTCATAGGATTAGTCTAAACTATGAGAGATCATATCTTTTAGTCCATGGCTCTGACATCTCGGTAAGAGCTGCATTCCTCTGGAATAATGAAACTACCAGGCACTTCAGACCCCTGAGCACAGCCTATCAGCCCAAAGCTATTCAGTTTATTTCTGCTGTAACGGAAAAATGCAAAAGAGGAGTACACAAATACTGGCACCAGAGTTGAGCAGAGGGGCCTCATAGTATAATTAACAAGCCATTTGGATACCAAAGGAATTTACATGCCAAGCCATAAGCATATGTTTTTTTTTCTTCCTAAAAGCTTAGAAGTATCTTTTCCAACTGTTGGTTTGTTCTTGTGCATTGCTTTAACTTTTCTGCATTATAACACAGTTGTGAAGTTTGTGTTCTTTTTTCTGTTGCTCAACCTACAGAGATTTTCAGTTGTTCTTTTTTATGCTCAAGTCTTTGAAGACACTCATCATGGGTATTTAAATTAGCCCAGTATAGAATATAAAGTATTTCATAAAAATCTAGCTAAATTAAATATTGAGAATATCGGGAACATTGAGTTGGTCTCTTCGTATGTCAAGGGATATGCATATCTTGTTGAATTACCAGCACTGCTATTGCTAGGGTATAATTGATTAATAAATTTTGCTTGTGCCTTCATGATGATGCAGTGCATCTGGAGTTAATGAAATAAAAACAAACCAAAAATATTTTCTTGGACTTCAGAGCAAAATGTGTTTATCTCTGTGGAAAGATGTTTCCTATGTGTTTGCAACATGCTGCACTCAAATAATTGATGAGATTTTCAGAAAGAAAGGTCAGGTCTTAAAATCAAAATCACATCTAATTTTTTTTCTACTGCCTAATCTGTTGCTTTTTAATCTCTGTACAAGTTCACAGTGACATCGACATTAGTTTCTAACAGTGCAAGTATACCTGTTTTTTGGTTTTGTTTTTTCTGGATTTAAATGTCAGCAGTTGACAATCCATGATTCACTGGTACCGCTTTGTAGTTTTACAGTCCTAAGTACCGGTAAGATTGATTTCTTATCCCTTTCGGCAGGTGTCGAAGTATTAAATTGGGATGCTTATAGCTGAAAATAGTCTTTTAGAACTAGGATTGTCCTGACTTTCTTGGTAATAAACATTCTGTGATAAGGCATACAATGAAGTTACAAAAGAGACTGCTAGTTAGGTGAGTGTCTTATTGCTCTGCCATAAAACATTCACGTGCATTTTTTTTTGCCCAGGAGCAATCATCCTGTTATAGTATTCATTGAGTTGCTCTCACAACTACCTTTCTGCAGTGTACTTCCCAGTACTGCTGGTGCTTTTGGAATCATACTGGCTTTCCCTCTTGAGTTCTAGCTCACAGGCTCTGGAATAGTGGAATTCACTGGCTGGTGGCTTTCTTGTACTCCACTTGAGTGTTGTCATTTCCTCTTAGTCAATATCTTACTCTTTTTGTCCATGCTGAGCATATTATACTGAAGCTTTTTCAAAAACAGACAAAGTGATATAATACTTTGCTGCTTTTTTATCTTTTTTTCTAGACAGCAAGTGTTATCCTAGCTTATGACATTTGCCTGATGTCCTGGGTTCAGCAACAGCAGTCATTTTTTCTCTTTCAATAGTGGCTGGTGCAGTGCTGTGTGGCTTGGGAACAGTGCTGATAACACCAGTGTTTATAGTTGTAGTTTAGAATGTTTTGGTTTGACTAGAGGACTTTCTGAGTCTCATGCTCTGCCAGGAAGGAGGGGAAGCTGGGAGGAAGCAGAAACAGGGCACCTGACCCTAACTGACCAAAGAGGTATTCCATACCACAACGTGTCATGCCCAGGATGTAAAAACGGAGAGCAGGAACCTGAAAGAGTTCAGTTCACAGTTCGATCATTGAGTGGTGAGCAGCTCTGTCCTCTTCCCTTGTATTCCCCGGGTCGTTGTTGTTACTAGTGGTAGCAGCAGTGATTTGTGTTATACCTTAGTTACTGAACTGTTCTTATCTCAACTCGTGGGAGTTGCATTCTTTCAGTTCTTCTCCCCATTTCTCCAGCCCTGAAGTGGGGGGGGAAGAAGGTGGGAGGAGTGAGTGGGCAGGCAGATTGATTTACACCTCAAACCATGACACCTGAGTATCTCACTATGGTGTTCTGTGCTTTGATACTGAATTCTGATCAGCTGATTTATGAGGTTTTTCTGGTAGACTTTTTAATTCTCTATTATGACTTGGTCATCTCTGAGAATACCTTGTTTTGGCAGATTCTAAATGTTTGGTGAATAATTACATTATAACCTTCCAAAAATCTGTTTCGATCCTGTCAGTCTTTTGATGAGGCATTACATGGTTTCATTCCATAATCCCGAGAGTGACATGTTAAAATGAGTTGCCCATTACAGTGTGTTTTATAAATGTAGAGGATTTTTTCTTTTTTTTTTTTTTTTTTTGGGGGGGAGAGTGTCAAGGTGTTGTTGAAGTCTGTTTCATTTTTTGTATATGTGCTATTTAAGATTATAAAAGAAACGGGAATAGTAATGTCAACTCTTGAGAACATCCAGTTGTCAGAAATCAAGCTACATCCCTGGAGACTTTCAAGGCCAGGGTGTATGTGGTTCTGGACCACCTGATCCAGTTGAAGAGGTCTATGTGCATTGCAGGGGGATTGGACTAGATGGCTTTTGAAGGTCCCTTCCAACCAAAACTGTGATTTTGATGTGTCTGTCAGGTACACATCACTGCAGATACATAGAGTGCCTTCAGCTGTTGTCTTCACTGTTCTTCCTAGTTCCAGCATTGTAATTCTGGACTTAGATTTGAGGAACTTTACTGGGCAGCAAATGCAAAAGTGTGCCCGTGTAGCCTCTGACAGAAAAACCCCTTTGCAGAATAGATAGATGGGGCAAGGGAAGAGGGAGGCAGCATTATTATACAAAAATCTAAAAATAAGTGTAGGCCTAGTTTATATTTAGAAGTTATTTTGGTCCCTCATCTCATTGTCATATATGTATCATTTTTCCAATCTCATGATCAATGACATGATCATAAACTAATCTCCTCTGAATAATTAATATGCAGACTTGATTTATTGAATTTCTTTAAATCAATAAATCTGGAAATCATACTTTTTTTCTAAAGGTTTTTGTATATAAGTTAAACAGAGTTGACTTGTACTTTTATCTTTTGGTCTTCCTTGAAAAAGTAAAGTAAAATGGTACTGTGTCATACATTTGGTACTTTAAGCAGAGAAAGGTACTTATGGAAGAAAGATAGATATTCTTTTTCATCTTGTTTAGATTGAGCACAATTTAATACAATTAATTGTCAGACTTTATAACAGTAATTTACAGAAGGATTTGACTTTTTTAAAAATACAAACAGCAAGTAAGGTAAGAGATCTATTTCAACTGCTATAGTAAAAAATCATTAGAATGCTCACACAGGGTTCAAAAGATAAGTTAGCCATATTCAGGATAAATGCTCTATGAAAATGTATTTTCAGCATTGAGCAGAATTCAGGTTTTCATCCCATGCACACTTGTTTAAAAACTCATTTAAAGTTCAGTAAACCCAGTTAAGCACTGAATATTTCAACTGGTTTTCTTCCCACTTTTTTCATTGTGAAACCGTTGAATTCCATAGTAAATAATAATAATAAAAAGAAAGAATATAGACTTGTTTTTAGCTGTACTTGAAAGCAGAAGAGTGTCTATTCTGAATGAATTTTTTTAGCCCTTAAGTAGGTTAAAATGCAATTAAACTGGGCATAAGGAAAAGGTTATCTTTCCATCATGTTAGTGGGAACCACAGTTTTCAGTTTTCTAGCTACAGTTTTCACAAACAAATTCTGTAGGTAATTTTCTAATAATGTAACTCTTACTGTGAGCGAAGAACAGGACATGGAAAAAGGTTTTGAAAACTACCAGCAGTAAGCATACGTGACAAATTACTGGCTCTGCTAGTGAAAATTGAATGTAATTCTGTGAACTGATTTTTCAATTGGTTGCCTAAGTTTGTTGAAGTTTGAGGTTTCTGACAAAGCTATAATTTCTCTGTGTGTATGTAAGTTTATGGGAAATAATGTGTTAAGTAAAAAAATGGTGTTTTTTTTGGTCAGCTTGATTGCCTTTTCATGAGTTTGTTGTGTTCATGCTGGCTTTGTAATCTAAACATGCAAAGCAAAGCTGCTCTTATTTTCAGTGGACTAGCAATATTATCATTGATGTTACTTGACAGCTCTTGTTTTTAATGCATGCATGATAGGCTGTGTCTTTCAGTTTACCTGTACGAATAGCCATTCAAGTTCTTCAAGTATCTATGTTACATTATTATTTCTGAGTTACACATTACACTTGAAATCAGGGATGACTGTTCTAAATTGCACACTGTTCATCAGAGTGTAGTCATCTGACAGAAAATCATAAAATCCATGTGCTACTAAAATTGTTGACTGGGTTTCGATAGAATTGGTAATGTAGGTATGTTTTGTACAAGAACATTAATAATTTGAGGTACAAAGAATATTATTGGGAACAGCTTTACTCATTTTAGAAATTTATCAGAAATACATTATGCAATGAGATACAAAAAAAAACTGATTAACCAAAGCTTCACCTAACATCTGGAACATGAAAATCCATTGTTATTTTGGAATTGCATCTCATATTACTATCTAGATGGAGCGCAAATACTCCAGTAAATACAATTTATCTTTAAACTTCACATAGTTTTTTTCCTTTGTAAGAAAACACATTCCACTCAGATGCACAGATTTGCTTTTGTTCTCAAGGAAAAAAAAAAGGGGGCAAGCACCAAAACAGTGCCCTGACACCATCATCTTAACCTGTTTCCAGTGTGCTTTTGAAAATGAAATAGATCATAAAATTAGACAAATACTAACGATAAGTTATATTAAAATGTAGATAGTGAGTAAATACTGTTATGTCTTGACAAAATATTTTTCCAATTGGTTTACTGTTTTATCAGAAACAGGGATTAACTCTCTGATTAGTTTCTTTAAATACATTAACGTGAAGTAGGAGGATTGCATGGGGTCTTTTTTACTCAAGAAATAAACATTTAATGGTACCTACAAGCAAATGATTGGTTTTTAATGTATAATTTCTGAGGTCTCAGAGCTTGTAACTTAATACTATATTAGGTTATCGAGATCTTTGTGCTTGAGGAAAAAAGATACTCTTATTAGGGTATTTAAAAGAACCTATTTAAATGGATTTGGTATCATAAATGTATTTTGCTGAGATATTTTCTTTTCATACGTAACTTTTATCAAAGAAAAGTAATATTCTGTATAGTAATAAAATATTATGAGAACATAAAAAATGAGCTGTGTTCTATAATTTCAGTCCTAGTGTTTTCAGACCCAGGAATATTAGGTTTTACACAGGTGTGCAAATAAACAAATCTCATATTCCCTCAGACCAGTGTTCACAAGCATGTCTTCTGGAATAAGTATCACTCAGCTGTGAGCTGGAATACCAGGTTGAATATTGTTTGCTAATGTAATACCTATCTTCTACAGAAGACCATTCAGTGCCCTGTGTTTAGACATTTATTGGAAACATGATGTGAATGCAAAGAATCCCCTGTATTATGCCTGTCCTGAAGAATGAAGTATCAAAAAGCTTTCAGCTGTGAGGAAAATGTTAGGGTTGAGAGTGAGTGAGCTCCACGTGCGCACAGGGCTGGGTGAGCAGTTTAGTGTAGTTCTCTGCATTTTATGGAGTGTGTCGGCCAAGAGGCAGTTGCTGATGGCATTAAAACTTCATGAACAGCAATATATACTTTTGACAAAGAATTCGGTTAATCTGCTGGTATCCTAACTCAGCTGTGAAAAAGGGAGGTGATGACTCTTCACTGTCTTCAAATAGCAAGTAATTTTTTCCTAATACTAGTATGTACTAGTACTAATGTGCGTTCATGTCTGTAGGAGTTTGAGTAATGCTGCATCAGAAAGCTCCACTGTGTGTGTGTTTCCTTCTAGCTATTCACCTTTGTGTTGCTCATGAGGAGCACAAAACTAATGGAATCTATTAGTAGACAAGGAGGAGCCTATAGCCTGTGAGGAGCTGGCGCTGCAGGAGAAAATTTAAAGTACATACACAGGCAGCAGCTACTTAAGTCTGAGGATAATGTATTTTATCATGACTGTTTCTATGGGCTTCTTCCGAAGAACGCAAAGTGGCCTGCACTATGTATGATGATCAGGGGACCTTTGATGTCTTAGCATGGTCATATCTGATAAACATTCCCTTTTAACTTTTGAGAGTGTTCCTAGTTGAATGCAGAACTAGCATTTTGTCCACAGTAAGGGACTGAATTTGCTTTTGGTGTAATTTGTATGAGTCATACCTCTGCAAAATCCTTCAACCATCTGGCATCAGTCAATAAATCCTTTTTTAATTTCCATTAATTCTGATTAGAAAGATTGAGGAAATCTACCCATCTGCTTGATAGAAATGTTATGTCCATAGGGAAAGCATATTGAAACTTTTATCACCCTTTGCCTTAGGCATGTGGGGCAGTGGTAATCTAGAACAATTGCAGTAATCTGTGGAAGTGTCCAGTGTGTGCTTATGAGAGAATATTTGCATGCTAATTCATTGAGTAATTGAGGAACAGAATGCTATCATTGTCCAGCAACTCAGTGCTGGTACAAGAATACAAGGTCCCTTTTGCTTTTAAAAAGATTAGTTCTACTGTAGTGAATAACACAACTTGTATAACAAGTCAGAAACTGTCAAGGAAAATTTACTGGTAGAGAAACAGAATGGTGAGGGTGAGGGATAGAGATGTGCGATTGCGTTCTGTGAATTTTCCTTTGAGATATATGTCCTTCTGAAAAGATAACATTTATATTTGCTGAGCATGACCTTTTTTTTTAAGCATTGAATAAATAATAATCTAAATAAATTGGACTTGATTTTTAGGGTCAGATGGCAATAGAACAGTAACAGAAACCACATCTGTTTTGAAAGCTGCTATTTAAACAGCCAGTTCTTGTTGCTGACCAGATATTTCTGTTCTGACAAAACGTTTTTCTTTGTACCTGCCAAAATTCTAATACACACCAAGAAATGGTTATACTACTTTATGCCTGGTGAAATTCTGCTTAGAGGACTATCTTTGGCAAAAAAAGTCGCAGCATTATCGGATGCAAACTAAGCTTTGAAAGAAAATATTGACTACAAACTCTGTTTTCAGGTCACACCGTAGGAATGTGTTGATGTTAAAAGGGGAAAGAAGACAACCTAAATTTATCTACTTTTGATTGATAAACTGGAAAATTTTCTGCTAAGAAAAATTTGAGTATTCCTCAACTCTTCTGCCGAGATGTGCACCATAACGTTAATTAATTCTCAGAGTTGAGTTGACTCCTATATTTGACCTTTCGCAAGAGGCTTTGTGGCAAAGCAGTGATAATGTTTTGTTCAGCATGAGTTGCAGTTTATTTTAAAAAATATGTTGAAACACTAATTGACAGAAGAATTTGTTACTGGTAAGTGTAGATAGTAGCTTCACAAGTATATAGTGGGGGTACTTTGTGGTCATGTACTGACAAAGATGTCAGTGTGTGTGCTCCCACACCATTCTGTCTTTTTGTCCTGATTTAAAATACTCCTGTAAAATACTCTGTTGTTTTTAACCAGAGCTACTTTTAAAATACCCATTCTTACCACTGCAATTTTTCTGTTTGCATGTTCGGTTTCTTCACCCTGGAAAAAAAAAAAAAACTAAACAAAACAAACTCGAAATGGAAGAGCAGATTTGTTAATCTGCATGTGAAATTCACAGATCTGGAATTGCTTGGGTGATTGTTCATAACCCACCTGGCACATGTCTACTTGTAAATTTATTCTGCTGAGGCTTTTTTATCTATCCTTGTCGCAGTCCTCAGAACTGTCAGAAGCTGGGAATGTAGATCATGCCCAGTTAAGATATAGATCAGTTTCCCAGTTTATAGTCAGAATGACTGCTCTTGACACTTGGATTGTGCCTGAGATCATGGCTTGTAATCAAAAGCTTCCACTGCGTAGACAAAAAGGGTTGATCTGAGCAGACAAATGGATAAGATACCATTAGCAGTAGCAATGTCAGTGCCCATGCCACGATTTGGTGAGGAGATCTCACTTTTCTGAATATGCGTTAGTGTCAGGCCTCTCACATTTAAATCTTTTCTGAAATAAATTCTCTTTTTCACTTCCAACTCTTCACATTCTTGTTGCCCTCTGGCATCTGTTCTGAGACTGTCTGCCAAGATTCTTCAGGGGTATCTCTGAAACCTGGCCACCCTTTCAGGCCTGGGAAGGCTGTCCCCACATTCTTTGTGGTCAGATCAGCTTTATCAGGAATACAGACTCTCTGATACATGGTAATTTACTTACCATGAGAATTAAGGTGCTTAAGGACAAGTGTCCTCTTCTCTATGAGATCAGTTCTCTATTACTTAGAATAGGTTGTGGGGCAGAGCATCCTCTCTGTCACTAGTGATATATGCCATATCCAAATTAATTTAAAGCATTCTTCAAGAGGATTAAAAAAAGGTGTTGACACTTTGTACATTTAAGCATATAAGTTAGAAGAAGAATTTAACATATGCCTAGGCAAGTAAGTACTTTGATATAAGTGACTTCTTTAACATTCTCTCCTCATTATTTAGGTTATTCTTAAAATTGAAAGGGCCTTCCAGAAGAAGCGCCTGCACATCTCTTTGGAATAAGTGCAACCACTGTGTTTCATTGAGGTAATAGGTTCATATTTAGTCACCAGTTTCAACCTTCAGTAGCATGTCTTCTCATTTTACTGATACTTTTTTCAGAAGGACTTGTGTGCTGGCTATGTATCAAACATTAGTTTGTAGTTCCAGAATCCCTGAACATTTGTTCGATGGATTTTTGAAGAATAACAGATTGCATTGAAACTTCATACCAAGACAGAAAGGATAGAATTGACTTGAAGGTTTAGAAGACATTTCAGCCTACCTACAAATGTAACTAGAACATCCATTTTTTGGAGAGTTTCTTGCTGTTTCCATTTACTGTCACACAGCAGTGTACACGTGCTGTATTAGCTGTGGTTGACAGCCTGTAATGAAGATCATTATTCATATGAATTACTCAAAAGTAATTTTAAAGTGGACAGAGCATTGCTTGGAGTCAGTAACCTTTTGAACTGTCATGGTGACAGTTCCTTAGCTTTTAAAGAAATATTAATTTAACAAAAAGGGAATTCTTAAAGTTGTCACATGATTTGGCACATTTCTTTGTCACATGATTTGCTTCCCTCTATTCTCCTATTCAGTCCAATCCAGTGATATATGTATACTATGCAGAATATGCACAAGGGACCAAGTTCTAATTTACACACTGATATTTTGGCCTATTTATTACAAGGACAAAAAAATATTTCTTAATTCATTGTAACAATCACAATGTATAGATGCATGCATGGGCTTCGCATCTCAGAGAATTCTGGTTACTGATAATTAAATTTTTCTTAACATTTACAATCTGTTTGAGACTTCAAAACCATATCTTCAATATTTGGGAAAGGATGTTGACTATCTTTTCCAACAACACAGCAGTTGAAGTTAGAAGGTGAAATAAGCTTATTTAGAAAGATGAAAATCTGTAACCAGATGTTCATTTTATTTCCTGTCAATGCATGTAACAGGGAGTAAAGAATTTCTGAGTAGTGAAGTGAGAAAATCTGCATTCCTGTTTCGTGTTCAAAAAAAAACAAACCCCAGGAACATACCACTGATGCAAAGATTGTTGTTACATCTCCAGAGTAAAAAATGGATACTATTGGCTTTTAACATCTTTGGTTTTTATTCAAAGTCCATGTTACTTTATTCTTTTTAAAAGACAATTTTATGTCCACCCTCCCCACTCCCCCTTTAATAGCTGGGAAGTATAGAAAAAAAGAGAAAATGAGTTTCATTCTCAACATTATTTGTGGAGAGCCTCTGCAAAGCCTGCAATATGCTAGTTTGGAGAGCAAGCAGGAAATTTAGCTTTTTCATGGGCACTGAACACTTAATGCACAGTGTAAGCAACCAGGACTGTCTCATAAACAAATTTAGTCTTGCAGAGCAAATCTGCGTAGTGCTTTAATCAAACTTTTTTCTCAGGGCTGGGATAATAGTAATAATAAGTATAAGAAAGATAATATTTCTTGCCCCTTCCATGTGAATGTTGGTGAACCCTGTGTTTGTAAATTATAGGATTCAGTCTCAGTAACAAACTAAGTTCTAGTTACCCATCAGTGCTAGACAGCTATGAAAACTTCCTATCCTGAAAATATCTTGGAATTAGGGTAATATGAAGCTCTTTTCCACCTTTTGG
>JASSUY010025289.1:0-28618 GCA_032466535.1 Forpus xanthops
TTCAAGAAGGGGAAAATGAATGAGCTGGGGAACTACAGACCAGTCAGCCTCACCTCTGTGCCTGGCAAAATCTTGGAACAGGTTATCCTCGAAGGCATGCTAAGGCACATGAAAAAAACAACAAGGTACTTGGTGATAACCAGCATGGCTTCACTAAGGGGAAATGCTGCCTCACCAATTTGGTGGCCTTCTATGATGGAGTTACGGAACAGATGGACAGGGATAGAGCAGTTGATGTCATCTACCTGGACTTGTGCAAAGCATTCAACACTGTCCCAAATGACAACTTTGTCTCTAAATTGGAGGGACATCCATTTGATAGATGGACCACTTGGTGGATGAAGAACTGTCTGGATGGCCGCATGCAAAGAGTTGCTGTAAATGGCTCAATGTCCAGCTGGATACCAGTAATGAGTGGTGTCCCTCAGGAAGCGGTGTTCAAACCGGTCTTGTTCAACGTCTTTGTTGGTGACATGGGCAGTGGGATTGAGTGCACCCTCAGCAAGTTTGTTGATGACACCAAGCTCTGTGGTTCAGGTGATACGTTGAAGGGAAGGAATACCATCATCTAGAGGGACCTTGACACATTTGTGAGGTGGGATGATGCCAACCTGATGAAATTTCATCATCACAAGTGCAAGGTCTTCCACCTGGGTTGGAAAAATCCCAGGCAGAGCTCCAGGTTGGGCAGAGAAGACATTCAGAGCAGCCCTGTGGAGAAGGACTTCGGGGTGTTGGTCA
Organism: Forpus xanthops; assembly: GCA_032466535.1. Lineage (NCBI taxonomy): Eukaryota > Metazoa > Chordata > Aves > Psittaciformes > Psittacidae > Forpus > Forpus xanthops. The sequence goes on from JASSUY010025289.1 coordinate 742, forward strand.
ACAAGAAAATGAACATGAGCTGGCAGTGTGTGCCTACAGCCCAGCCCAGAAAGCCAACCATATCCTGAGCTGCAAGAAAAGGAGTGTGACCAACAGGTTGAGGGAGGTGATCCTGCCCCTCTACTCTGCTCTTGTGGGACCTCACTTGCAGTATTGTGTGCAATTCTGGTGTCCTCAACATAAAAAACACATGGATCTGTTGGAACAAGTTCAGAGGAGGGCCATGAGGAACATCAGGGAACTGGGGCACCTCCACTATGAAGATAGGATGAGAGAATTGGGGCTGTTCATCCTGGAGAACAGAACGCTGCGTGGAGACTTAATAGTAGCCTTCCAATATCTGAAGGTGGCCTATAAGGATGCTGAGGAGGGTCTCTTCATGAGGGACTGTAGTGAGAGGACAAGGGGTGATGAGTTCAAACTTAAACAGGGGAAGTTTGGACTCGATCTGAGGAAGAAATTCTTTAGTGTAAAGGTGGTGAGGCACTGAAATGTGTTGCCCAGGGAAGCTGTGAATGCTCCATTGTTGGCGGTGTTCAAGGCTGGGTTGGACACAGCCTTGGGTGGCATGGTTTAGTGGGAGGTGTCCCTGCCCCTGGAGGGGGGGCTGGAACTAGACGATCTTAAGGTCCTTTCCAGCCCATACTGTTCTATGATTCTGTGATTTCCCACTTCTTTTGGCAACCCATTCCAGTGCCTCAACACCCTCATAGTAAAGAATTTCTTTCTTATTTTTAACCTGAACTTCCCCTGTTTAAGTTTAAACCCATTACCCCTTGTCCTGTTGCTCAGTTCCTAATCAAAAGTCTCTTGCTGTCATTCTTGTACACCTCCATTAGATGTTGGAAGGATGTTTCAGTATTTTTAATTTGCTGCAATCCCTTGGGTAAGAATAGAGATTTACTTATCCAAATATTACATTGCTAGAAAATCACATCAGAGAATTAAATGCAAATAAAACATGGAATGAAGTCCTGAGTCAGAATGCCTTCCTTCAGTCTCCTGCCTATCTGAAGTTTTCTATCTTCATGCGAGTCTTCCACAAAAATGTAATTGTGGCTAGCATTTTCTCCAGAGTGCAGGGTGGGGATACTTTCATAAAAAACTGAGGCCCGAGAGAGTATGCTTTAACTATATGATTATTTGAAGAACAACAAACCACAAATAACAAATTATATGCTTAAGGATTCTCAAGCTAATCAATAATAAATATTTCTTTCTAAAATTAGTGTTTCTCTTTAAAAGAGTAAATTACAGTCCTTTTTTTGGTCTGTTGGGTTTCACCCTGGTGTTAATTAAGAAGGGAAGAGAGGAGTGAGAATAAGACACTGTTGTTGATAGTACAGTTTTCCTGCTTCATAGGGAGTGCATCTTAATAGGACAGCCCACTGCACACTTCAGTAAGCAAAAGGTAGAACAGCATTATGGTATCCATGAAAAATATGAGCTTGTATGACACTGCTAATTGAGCTGCAGAAAGATCACTCAATAAATATCTGAAGGAGATAAATAAAAAAGATGCTATAAATTCTTAGAACCAAAAGGAAAAATTGAGATTAGAATGTATTTCAGGCACACCCAGGCTATTTAAGTTAGTTGCTCAGTCCAAAACAGTTGGTTAGGCTTTCTCAGACAACTCCAGCTGGAAGTTGTTCAAGATGGGTGGCAAAGATTCACAGAAAGAATTGTGACTTGGAACTCCCATTTCTCTCTGTTAGCCACATAATCATAAATATTTGATTTAGATTAGGAATCTGACTTTTGAATGAGAAAAGTTGGGTAGGTTGCATCCTCCTGTTTGGATCAAGGACTGTTAAATTTTGTCTTTGAAGAATTAAGTATTTTTGAAATATATGGAATTCAACAGACATTATTTTTAAATGAAATAGCTATTTTTAATTGAATATTATATTTTATCTAGAACCGTGCTACGGAATTGCCATCTTCAGATGTTGCTCCCTAATTACTTTAGCCTGGGATAGGTACAAACTACTATCTTTTATTAAACAGATCTGTTTCAAAGCTTGGTAAATTTCCAATGCATATACTGTAACACTTTTTGCTATTTTCATAGAATCATAGGTTAGGATTGGAAAGGACCTTAAGATCATCTAGTTCCAATCCCCCCTGCAAAGGGCAGGGACACCTCCCACTAAACCATGTCACCCAAGGCTATGTCCAACCTGGCCTTGAACCCTGCCAGCAATGGAACATTCACAACCTCCCTGGACAACCCATTCCATTGCCTCACCACCCCTACACTAAAAAATTTCTCTCTCAGATCCAATCTAAACTTCCCATGTTAACGTTTGACTTTGTTTAGCCCTTTCAATCTACTTCAATCAGCAAATCACCAGTAAGAACAGCATTAAAAATCCATATTATAACAACATATCAACTGCATAAACCTCTAGGGAAAAGGTAATATAGAACAACCAAGAAGAATTGCCTTCAATTTCTATAAGCTGTTTTCCTCCATACCCTTGCTGTGGGCCCCAAACACCTAATAAATACCTAAGTTCCTCTAAAGCTCCACAGAACTACCCTGTACAGTCAGACATCAATGTTCAGTACATGAACGTATGAGTTAACAGAAGGCTGTAATAAGAAAATCATGTAAAGAGGGAACCCAAAAAATGTGGAAAATTATAGAGAAATGCACTCAAACAAATGGCATCTTTTGCCTGAAAGCACCTTAGACAGATGCATCCACTGCTTTGAGTAAGCTGATACAGAAGAAACAGATCAGAAACACGTTCCAAGTTCCTCAACATTTTAATCTAAACAACTACAGATCTGTTCAACAGACATCCTGGAAATGCAGTTTGCACAAATAAAGCATCCACACTGTATTCATTTTGACTTTTTGAATCCTACAGTCAACCTGGATCACTGGGCAGTGTGCAGACTATTTCTTTTGTTCTATTTACCTTTGGAAGAATTTTTCTTCTAATCAACAGAACACTAAAAACGTTAACAGAAAACTTTCTGCCAGCAATTTACCTCAAAGGAAAATGAAAGTAAGACCTTTGGGATATGCATGTAAACACGTCACTAGAATCTTCCGAAGACTTCCCAGCAAATGAGCCCTTTGGATACAATTCACTTGTTACACATAATAATTAACTATGAAACTTAAGTTTTTAGGAATTTTCTGTCTTTAGGTCATGTTTTGGGGTTGTTGGTTTTGTTTTTAAATGTTTCTGATATTGCATTGAGCTATACAAAATAATTTGTGCACATTTTTTGGAAATCTATATGAGTTAAGAAGAAATCTAAATTACGTGAAATGAAAGTCAGAGATAGACACAAATATACAAGAAAAATAGACGTTTAAATATTTACACAGACACCAGCAAGACTGATGCTAAAAGAACGATAAGACCAAAAGAGCAAATTGCAAGTACTTGTAGAAGCACGAACGTTCACAGTACACAGATAGGGGAACTGAGACACCTAGTAAGGAGGAATATTCTAGAGAGTAGATCTGTAAACAACAATTATACAAATAAGTATACAATAAAGATGTATAATAAGTGCCAGCAACACCACCTTTGAAAGACTATAACAGATATCTCAGAGCAGGGACAGAACTTTAGAGAGCTGATATTCTTCCTCCCACATCTACCCCCCACCCCAATGTTCAGATGCATTTCCTTTTCATATTAATACCAGATGCCATGTGAAATGGTTCTGCAAGCAAGCACTTGGTGCTGCCTGTCCAACACACCTCCCAGGACAGGTCTTCCAGCTCCCTACAAAAGACTGCAAAGCACTCAAGACACTAAAGCATTACGGCACTAGAGACCCAAAAGAATCAAGTTTTCTTTTCAGAATTCAGCATCCCAATTTTCTGATGCTTTAATTTCTTATGTTTTTAATATGACTCTAAAGAGTTTTTGAGATTATATGCTCAATTGACTGCATTTTTTAAAAATACGTCTCATGATTACTTGAACTTTACTATTCTGTGGATCATCAAGCAAATTAGATATTTGTCTTTGTCACTCAAGCATTTTTAGTAACACCTATTGGTCTCTCTTTTTGGGATGTCTGTTATAATTTATTAATGCAACACTGTACCAATATTAGTCCGCTCAAAATGTTATCTATAAAATTCAAGGAAGATATCCAACCACTTGGTTCCTCTGATAGATTTTTTTTCAGTGTGTTAATTTTCAGAAATGGGATGCTAGTTGTGCTACTAATGATAAGATCAGAGCAAGCTGTTGCTGCTTCTACTGCACTAAGTGACAGATAGCTCCCTGCAAAGAGCAAGTTTATGTGATTTTTTTTTTTCTGAAGAATCAAGTTGTTAGATCTGATGCTAAATGCCTGCATCAGGAAAGAACTTTTAAAAAATAGAGTGCATTCTGTCTTTAATCCCTAGAACAGAGTACTTCAATCTATCAACAAGAAAAATATACCGTGTAAAACCTAGAGGTATCCTTGAAAGAACAAAAGATGTGGCTGTGGTTATTACTCTTGACTGAGTTTCAAAAGTTTCTGTATCAGAAAAGTTGAAGGTATCAAAGAATTCTAGAGAACTTAAAAGGCTGCCTTAGTAAAGTATTTGTGGGAGACAGTGTCTCTTTAAGTTGGATGAAATGACAAGAAAAATTCATTTACATCGAACTGACTCAGGTATAGAAATATACCAAATGGTTTGTTTTTAATTAAGTTATAAAAATAAAATTCGAGGACCTGAGGTTCTTAAAACTTGTTTATTTTATTCAGAACAAAAGAAGAATCTACAGTGATAACGTAGGTTGCCCTTCACTCTTTAGTCACTTCTATTAAAAAGCTTAGAATTTTAAAGATGGCTGCTTATATTTACTGTACCATATAAGGAAAATGATTCCCAAATCATACTGAAATTGGCTGAAAGAAAAAGGAGAAAATAGAGGAGGACAATAGAAGAAGGAAACAATAGGAGTACATAAAAGAATAAGGACATGTAACATAGAGGAAATTCATTTCAGAGCAATGACATCTCTCATGGGCTGTGATCCCAAAAGCTGTTCTGAAGAAGCTGCATTAATCATGGTCATTTAGTGTGTGTTGTGCTCTGAAATTTTGCATGATTCTGTGTATGACAGAGTTAATAATCACTCAGAAGAATATAGAGAACAGCCTGTAAAACCACTCATTCTGAATGAACAGGGACAGAGACAGATAATATAAAATGATCTTAGTGACGTTAGAATGATGATTTTGTATTCTCATGTACCACAGAGTCAAATCTATACCTAATAATTAAAAAAAAAAAAAACCCCCCCCACCAAAACCAAAAAAAAAAAAACAACAAAAAAAAAAAAAAAAACCAACCAAACAAACAAAAAAAAAAAACAAAAAACCCGCACAAAATACCCCAAAACCATACAACAGAAAAAAAAAAAACAAAACACACTTATATTGTTGTAACTCATCCGTCTACAAATAGATATTTCCTGGCACATCAATAATTTATATTGCTATCCCTGTATTAGCTTAAGGACATTCTGTTTCAAAATAATTGTATTTGGATTAATTGTCAACTATTACTCTAGAGTAGTTATTCAGGGACATCATAGCAGTTTTCCATACACAAGATGCCCACAACAGAGCTAAGACTGCTAGAAAGATGGCAGAATATTTAGTTCAGTAATATCTATGCCAGGAAATATCTATGTGTGTATGTCGTGGTTTAAGGCCCTCACGCAGTTTTGTTCACTCACTCGCCCCTCTTTCTTCCCTCAGTCCTGGGGGGATGGGGAGGAGAATCGAAAGAATGCAACTCCCACAGGTTGAGATAAGAACAGTTTAGTAACACAAACTACTACTGCTACTACTAATAATAACAATAACAAGGCAAATACAAGGAAAGAATACAACAGCTCACAAACTATACCCAGCCTGAACAAGCACTGCACCCCCCACCTTTCCGGGTCACCTTCCATCTTGAGCATGACATGCTGTGGTATGGAATTCTTCTTTGGTCAGTTTGGGTCAGGTGCCCTGTCTCTGCTTCCTCCCAGCTTCACTTCCACCCTGGCAGAGCACGAGGCTCAGACAGTCCTTGGACAGCCTAACCATTCTAAGCCATAACTAAAACCATTGGTGTTATCAGTGCTGTTCACAGGCCCAAAATCAAAAACACAGCACTGCACCAGGTACTACGAAGGAGAAAAATGACTGCTGCTGCTGAACCCATGACGTTATACAAGCCAGCATTGTCAATAATCATATTCTTTTTACTTACATTCCCTAGATACTTTCTACTGGATGCTTATTCAACTTTTATAAATATTGCACATATTCTACCTAGCTCTTTTTCCTGGGTTCAGCTGTCAGATGTTTATAGTTACGGCTAAGGATGTTTGGTTTGACCAAGGATTTTCTGAGTCTCATGCTCTTCCAGGGCAAAGGGGAAGCCGGGAGGAAGCCGAAACAGGACACCTGACCCAAACTGACCAAAGAGGTATTCTTAGGTTGGGTTTTTTTCCTCAGTCCTGTTGGCTGGAGTGAATGAATCCTGTGGATTAACTGCTGGTTTTCTTCTAGTGTCAACAATAGAAATGTGACTTTTATAACCATTGGATCTTTTCTCAGTATCAAGAACTACTAGGAAGAGATGGGATACACCTGATAAAGTGCGGCAAAAGTATCTTCAGCAACAGGCTGGCTAACTTGCTGAAAACTTTAAATTTTAATTGGAAGATGACTTCCAACCAAAAACGTGCTGAACTACACAAGACCCACAGGGTCTTAGGATGCTGGTGTACAAGCTGACTATGCGCAACAAAGTACCCTTGCAGCAAAGAAAGCAAATATCATCCTGGGCTGCATTAGACAGACCATGGCCAACAGTTTGGGGGAGGTGATCCTTCCCTTCTGCTGAGCATTGGTGAGAAACATTTGGAGTGCTGGGTCTAATTCTGGGCTCCCCACAAGAAGAGAATTATACTGAAAGCAAAGGGCCTAAAAGATGATGAAGGGACTGGAACCTCTGGCATATGGCGAGAGATTGAGAGTTATGGCTGTTCAGCTTGGAAAAGAGAGTGCTCAGGTGAAGCTTGTCCCTGTGTGCAAAGCTTAATGGAGGTGGTAAAAACAGCCTGCTCCAGTTCACCCTGCCTTAAGGAGAAAGGATGGACTAGATGATCTCCAGAAGCAGATGAGTGCCTTTCAGTGCCAGATGTTCCGTGATCCTTTAATTCTGTAAAATATGTATGTTATGACATTGTTCTTACTGTGGTTATTAGAATTAGCATTTGTACATTCTTGCTTTCAGTCCTGGTGAGCTCCAGTACTCGAGCATTCTTTAGCATTTTTCCTTATAGTGCTCTGGGAAACAGAAATTCCAACACATTGAAATGCTCAGCATCACCTAGAGATTTTAATTTGGTATTACAGTTCTTATAAATATTTTTCATATTTGTTTCTAAGGTAATAGAAATAGCACCAACAATGTAAGACTGAACATTTGGTAGTTTAATACCTGCTCACATGGAGAAGAATCCCCACATAGTCTGGGTAGGACAATCTGAATATTTGTACAAATGACAAAAATATACATTTGGCCCTAAAATTTTATACTTCTAACTCTGTATTATTTTTATTGCTCTAAATGAGAGACATAACAAACTTTAATGACAAAAAAAAAATTAATATAATATTGAAATATAGTGATGATGTGAGTCCTTACTCCTCATAGGTCTCTTAAACCCCCCCCTCTTGTTAACTGCTACCCTCTAGTACAAAGCTTTGACAATGGTTGAAGCTAATAAAAAGGACTAGTGACCTTTTAGGAACCTGCAATGGAAAAGTCAAAATTCAATTGGGAGATTTTTTTTCTTCAGCACCTCATAAAGAATGAATGCACTAAATGTCAAGATTTTAGCTCAATAGGAATTTAAAATTCATTGTCAGTCATACAAAGAATGACCTGTGAATAGCATCAAACAAGCCTTAGCTATAGGAACAGAAACCACAGTTGCTCCTTGTCCTCACCTTATCTCTGTCAAATACCACTGAACAATTTAGTGAAATATTTTAGATTCACATTTCACATACTGCAGTGGGTGGGCTTCCCTCTCTGCTGTTATCGTCGAGGGGGTTTTCTGGTGGAAAGAGAAGCAAAGTGGTGGTCTATCTCAGATTTTTGACCCTATAGGTTGCTGAAAGATAAAACTTGTTTTCTTCCACAATGAGTTCCACTGACGGTACCAGTCTGGAAAAGAAGAAGGAAAATAATATTGACAAGAAAAATCCCTATCACATATGCTGATCATATGTTTTTAGTGGAGGAGAGCTTTAGGTTGGTTGGAAACTCTTAATCTTGGACCTCCAGACATTTTGTGGGATTTTAATATTTTCCATTATGTCATACTTTAAGCCCAGGTGGCAACTCAGAATCTCTCTCTTGCAACCCTCTCTTCTTCCTCCCCCCAGGAGGAAGGCATTCATCCTTCCAAATGTCATAAGGCAATGTTGTGACAGTAATTTAGTGTTAACACCTGCCATTTTTTTTTTTTTTTTTTTTTTTTTTTTTTCCTGTTGCAGACATGCATCCCTATCAAAGGATAGATTTTATCATGGAGATATCTTTGTGGCTGAGACAGACATTCCACTCCAGTTCTTAACTGGCAAAACATGAATCCATTACAGCCTAGTGGCATTTTATGCTGAGACTCTTACTTAGTGTCTATTGGTATTCAAAAATACAGGATCTATAGCCTATTTGATTTAGGTTTTACACCTGCATCCGGGAATTACTGGTTTCATTTTCTAGTTCTGTTACTGCTCCACTGTTTCATACCTTAGGCAAGTTACCTTAATTTTTAGTACTTACTTATAGCACAAAGTGACCAGAATGATTGATTAATTGATGAATGGGTGTCCTGGGTTCAGCATAATTTCATTTACTCCAAGGAATTATACCAGACATTAATTTCATTCATTGTTTCTACAGTACTTCAAAGTTATTCTACTAAGGGCTGAGTATTAAGTGTGAAGTTAATGCTAATATTTATGATTTGATGTTCGGTCAAATAATAAAGCCAGTCATCCTCTGAATATTTTCACCTCTAAATTCTTTAATTTTACGACAAAAAATAGGTTAAGGTTAGGTCATAGAAAAGACCTTAAGATTATCTAGTTCTACTTAGGAAATAGACTATGCTGTTAAAGAAAGATGGCAACTATAAAGGCAAAATTACAACCGGTAGAAAATTTGAGATATATGGTATGACAGTAAATGTAAGGAGAATTATGCTAAAAATGGATCATCTTTCATATAGAACAAAGACAAAATATCAGAGAAACAATATTTATAAAACCAAATAAGGGATAAAAGAGTAAGTAGCCAAATACGGATATGAAAAGGTGATGACAGTGTAAGACAGGCTGATAAAAGCATGTGGCTAAAAAAAGTCGCATGAATATTAAGATGGTTCCTACAGTTGATGACAAGATTCTGTCAAGAAGGAAGTTCTAAAGTACACTTAATTAGAAAAAAAGGGTGTGTGTGTGTATGTGTATGTGTTTGTGTAGGTATATGTAAGTATGTAACAGCAACAGAGATTTAATACCACCAAAAAGAATAAGTTTTAGAAGATTCTTTACCTCTCTGAGGATTCAGAGTATTTTTTCTCTCTTCTCTAAAACTTTTTGAAGTTGCCAAAGTAAGAGTTTCTGAAGAAACATGGACAATGTAAGCCACTTGCTGTTAAAAATCAATTTACTAAAGGCGACACTGGAACAAATTCAAAGCTGATTTGAAAATTACAGGGGATATGATTGTGGTAACAGTGGTACCCTACAAAACTGAAGTGTTTGAAGAGGAACAGTATTGCTGCATTGGTTGTTTGACCTGTATTGAAAAGGAAACATGAAAGTCAAAGCTCTGCTAGGTACAAACATTGATAACTGGAGAGGAGTCCTTGTAGTTGAAGTAAAAGCATGCCAGGGAACACTGTGTTCAACTCCACCCCCAGCTGCTACTTCTCCTTGAACAAGTCAATAATGGTAATATGCACCCCTTAGGAAATAGGGTCTAAGGTTTTCCATTTTTTTTTCCCCTGCTGCTTTGCTTTTTCAAACACAGAGCTTAAATCGGTGAAACAAGAGATTTGACTTAAAAAAAAAACCCTCCAGCACTGAAGAGAGACCACAATTGCTGTTCTTGAAATCTCTTCTTCATTGTGGCAATCATTTAAGAACAAATTGTCTAACCTTTCATCAGTCCAGGGCAGGTTATGACCATAGATATCACTGAACCAGGCTATCAGGAGAAGTTTTGGTTGGCAATTTGCTGAAGCAGAACCTAAATACACGTGTGCATAATGTATGCACATCACAGTACTATCAAAATAACACATACAGATGCACAGATAGATACATGCACAACAAATCATGCTGTCTCTAGTACTGCACTTAATTTCAAGCAGAGCATGACACAGTAAACTCTTTCGAACACTTTATTATTAATGCTTTAAGTAAAAAATTGTTATGTATATATTGTGTGGTGCATCTTTCAACTGCCAGAAAAATAAAAATCTCCTTTATAGAGCTTTAACACCATTACTGTCATCTAAAACTCTTATGATTCACTGAAGATTCCATTCTTGATGGTAAGCATCTGGTGGTAGCATTAATGAGTAATTTCTGGCTGCATTGTTGTGGTTTATACTTATTTCCCAAATTGTGTAAGACAAGGTGCAGGCATTGCAGATTTCATTGCTGTGCTATACTGCATGTACAAAACTTGCATGGAATTCTCTGGTTATATAGAGAACATCTTAGTAAATTTCTTAATGAGGATGCATTGCTCTAAGGACTCAATGCCAGCATCCACCCTGGTAATTATTGCAGGATTTCTGTAACTCCTTTCAGAGCCATGCATCTTACTGTGCTGATTTTAGGAACTAATTTCAAGCAAGCGAAGGCTTGAGACCAGCAGGATGGCCCTTGTTTGGGTTCTAAATAATAATATAGTCCAGGGATTTTTTTCTCCACAATGAAAACCACCAAAATCTACCCTTAGGTGTTGCAGAAGCTCACTAAGCTGGGATTCAGATTCAGTGCAAAGCAGATAAAACAGTGGTGCTTGAGGCAGGATGAAACAAGTTCTAAGAAAATAATCAGACCCCTAAAGCTAACAGATGACGTTTTCTGAACTGAACAAGGTTCTCCATTGAGTGATCATTCACAATCATATTTATTGACAGGATAAAAGTAGGAGGAAGCAGTTTAAGGACACAAATTATTCTGGACTATGGAGTCCTACTATTAGGGAGCCAGAAGGAAAGGGACAAAACTGAAATAATGTGGAGCAGAGGATGCAGAATTACATTCCTTTGTCCCGTGATTGTATCCACATATGACTAAAAGGTATGGTTGATTGTACCGGATCTCTAGTGTTAGCATTAAAAGTCATTCTCACAATTATTACTTTAAGGTGCATCTATGAGGACAAAAGTGTCTTAGCTTCTAGTGGTAGCCAAGACATTTTATCTATTCAGCAGCGAAAGTCTTCTTCTTTCCAGTCCCTGACTGGCTGTTTCTGCAGCTGCCTTTTGACTTTTTCTGCATTCCAGGATTCCAGTTGCCAGTGCAGTTGCCCACGTTAAAAATAAAAGTCAACGCATCAAGCATGGCAAATTTGAAAATGCTTGCGACAATGTGGGTGTACCAGGAACCAGAAGTTCTCCCTCTGTTGGTGGTTCCCTCCCAGCTGGACACTGGCTGACTGCCATCAGGAATATGCCATGCCAGTGAAAATATTTTGTCAGTGTTGTGTTCTTAGTGTTGAGCCTCTCCTGGTGTGTCATGTGTATTGAGGATGGATACATTCTAGAGTTCTTAAAATCTATATTACCTGGAAGGAGCTTCCTGATGTGTGCCTTTTTTGCATGTAAGTCAAGCTTGCTAGCTGCTTCCAGGCTTTTGCCTCATTTTCCAGACTAGAAGCCTCTTTTCCTTTATTTTTTTTTTTTAATTTTAGTTTCTCTCTTTCTTTTCTGCCTGTTTGCGACTCAGATCTCAGTATACAGATATTTCTCCACTCACATATGCTGGTTTGGGCTAGGAGAGAGTTAATTCTCTTCATACTAGGGGTATGGGGCTATGTTTTGGATTTGTATTGATAATACAGGGATGTTTCAGATACTGCTGAGCAGTGTTTACTCAGTCAAGCTTTCTGTGTTTCTGACACTCTGCCATCAAGTAAGGATGGGAGGTTCTCCCCCCTGGGGGGAGTAAGCAAGTGATTTTGTGTTGCTTAGCTGCTGGATGGGGTTAAACTACGACATAATACTTAAATCTGATTAGATGTGAACCATCTATAAGCTGATGTCATAAAGCTATACTAGCATTCTATAAAAGTACCAAAGGTATGCACATACTTTCAGTATCATACATTAAGACACATCATTGTTCTTTTGCACATATGCAGTTCCAGAGTTGACCTTTTACCTGGTCATCTAGAAATACCTGCACAAAGACCTTGCATCTATCTAATCTATCTTTCTCTTTAGTAAAATTTTTTAAATTTGGAGAAAAAGCCAGTCAGTACAAAGAATTGTTATGCTGTTGGAGACCCTGGAAAGAAAAACAGGCCTTTCTGCCTCATCATGTTAAACAGAGAGTACTTAGTATAGATGTTTCATTGGTATTACAGTCTTAGTTTATCCAATAAAAACATCCATAAACGGGCTAACAGTTTTTCCAGTTTCTTCTTCCTTTGGTGAATAACAAAAATGTCAATAGGTTTGATATTGCCCCTGGGAAGTAACAAACTCAGTCTTTTTGATACCATGATGACATGCACATCTGTCTCTGCAGAACTTCAGTTACACATTGACAAAGTTAAGCAATACCATAGTAAGTAGCAATAAAATAGTAAAACAGTTGTAATATGATTACACAATACATACTGGAAAAGCAAGTTCATTCTAGACTTTTTTTGGCCACAAAAAACAGCCTCTGTAGATAGAACAGCAAAACCTGTGACAACAGTTATTCTTTTATCTCTCACTACGCTCTCTTCTTTTTGAGGGGACTTCCTAATATTAGGAGAAGCTTCCTAAATAAAATTGCAAAAAATAACTTGCCTTAAAAGCCCAGGATCCCCTGACATTAAAAGCACAATCTCCCTTTATCTTCAATGAGCTGAGTCGAAGAAAAACAAAGTCAAGAATCAACACATTGTCTTGGACAACTAACATCAGGCATTAGAACAGGGCTTGTGTATCACTCTTAAACAGCCTTAGGGGAGAACATTGCAAAATTACAAAGCATTAAAACAGTCAGCAAACTGACTAGCAGAGATGTGGCCTCCCCCTGTTACTGTGGAAAATACTACTTAAAACTGCAAAGATGAAAGACCTTTTAATCTATTGAAGAGTAAGATTCAAGTGAAATGTTATAGAAAACTTGCTATATTTCTGCAGATATTTAGTTCTGCTTATGGTGTTAATACCATCAAAAGAACCCTCAGAAACTAAGGGGGAAATGGCAAGAAACTGGCTTTAACAAAATAAATATTTAATTTGTAGGTGGTCAAATTATTACTTGTAGGTAGAATGTGACCCACATTCAGCAGCTCTGCAATGCAGTCTGCAGCAGTTTTATTACTTATTGGAATCATACTGCTTATGGACGACCACAAATCCCAGGACACACCGCTGCTGCAAAACCAGATACTCTTCTTATCCCTCCCCTGGCCGAGAAATAGATTGATCAAGATTGAGTCACTGTATGCTGAGAACCACAGGCTTTCCAAATTAACACTGCTCCCCTCTTTTTATAGTAGCCATTAGCTACTCTGAATAAGTTTTAACTCTTTTGTAGATTTGTAATGCAAGGCTTTACTGGGATAATGCTGCTTCACTCATGGCTTAACAAGTGATTTTCTTCAAGATTTTGCCTTATGAAATTCTGGCTACATTGTTAGAGGGAAAAAGAATAAAACAAAAACCAGCCTCCAAACCGATTTCCACTTGCATAACAACACTATCCTCCAAGATATTTCCAAAGTATTTCCGTTCAAATACTTTATCCCCCAAAGCTATATCCTTTGCCAAATCTGCTTTTTAAGGAGATTTTAGATACTGCAGTGCGCTCAGGTAGAAAGTGGTCAGTAGATGCATTTATAGCTGTAGGCTGCTTTGATATTTTAACATTGCTTATGTAGTCTTTGTCTGGTAAAAGGAACTTATACCTCTAAAATCCAGCTAGATAGTGAAAGCGTAGGCAAAGAGGATGAGAAGAAAACCCCAAAACATCCTGCTATTCTGCCAGTTTTACCTCCTTCAGTTTTCTGATGCTTACTTCTATTTGCTGCGGTTTTTTATGCTTATATTCCTTCTCTATATTTTCTCAGTGTGTGAATATTTGAAATGCCCTCAAGGTGCATATCCAGACTTGTATATTCAATACAATTCCATTATGTTTGTAGATTTCACTCCTGAAATAATAAACTCTGCAGCATGTGGTGAAACAATAAACTTTGTTGGCTTGTGGTGCATTCTGAAAACTCTAATGTTATTGTTACTGATGTACCAGTCTCAAATAGCTCAGAATTTTAAAATCACTCCAGCTTTGATCTGACCACCATTTTTTTCTTTTTTTTTTTTTTTCTTTGTGTATAGTATATATTTACATGGTATACAGCAGCTCTTTGTTCTGCATGTATACACTAAACCCATTTTTAGCATTGGTGTATTGCAATAACGCCATTAAGTTGTGACATTTTTAGACATTCCATACTTATGCTACAGAAACAGCTCTTAAAAAAGGACTAGGAAAGTTATTGTTGCTGCTGTTACTTCTATTCTTCAGGAGCTCCCACCATGCATGATGTAGTTTTCAAACATAAACCAAAAAGTCTTTAAAATTATGTGGTCTTCATTATCATGGAGTTTGATCACCTCACAAACAATTCATTTATCTTCACAACAGAGATCCTTTTGAGATAGGCAAGTGCTATTATTTCCATTGAGTATTTCAGGAACAAAGATGTTAATGTGATGGTCAGGACAAGAAGACAAAGCAATTAGTCACCTAACAATTCAGATGGGAATTTCTAGGGAACTTTTATGCCTAACTCTCCAAGGCATCTAGAAAGCTCATCTTTATGTAAACATCTTTCTATATGGGTGAGGTTTTGCTACGTACGAATTACCTATATAGATTAAGTTAGTTGAGTTCTATCACTGAGAGAGAGATGTTTCGTAATTTTGGAGCTTAAATACATCTTTTGATACAAAAACCTGTTTTACAAGTTTTTATCCTGTTTTACAAGGACAAATAGCCTTCAGGGTGCATTGTTCTTTCTATTTCAGAAGGAGACTGGCTGATCAGCTTGAAATTAGATTATGGAGGTTAGATGGGATGAATTCAACTCCAGATGACTTATCTAAGACTGTATGGACAGAGTGTGGAAGAAGAGGAAGGCTCAAGAGGATCCTTTCTGAAGCCTCAAATATTTAATTTGTGTGTTTGTGTGAGTTCTCACTATCTTCAAAACTAACACCCAGATACACAGCTTCTTTAAGTGGATCTGAAGATTTGAAAAGTGAAATAAATGAACAAGTGTGATGACTTTGGGGGGGATATACATTCTGATCACTTATATAGCAGGTACACTTACATAGCTGACACCATTCATTCAACTAAAAGTATAACTTGTTCTGTTTCTCTCCATAATCATTTTATGCACCTAAATTCTGTTTTTTATGAACTTGGATTATTTTCATTTTTAAGAAGTCTTTATATCACATTGAAGGACAGCATGGAGAGAGGAATTTTTGTGTTACTGATATGGTTAAATGTCACTTAAAAATGCTTGTGACAAACTATTTTCCACCCCACCCCCCCAAACAAAAAACAAACGACAACAACAAAAATACCCTGCCAATTAAGCTACGTGAAACTTTTCTTAGTTTTTTTCTCCTTGTTAATCTTTAAATTACATTATCACTTTTCCATTTATCGATTTTACATGGACAGAAATTAGATACAGTGGTGATGGGCAGCAAAAAAAGCAAAATAGAATATGCCCCAAATATATTCATGCAATTTAATTCCATATAGAACTTATAAGATCAACAGCTGAAAATTCTTACCAGTGCTGAAGCGCTCTATGCCTTTATTCTTTGATTTCTCTTATTTTTACTAGAGGCATATTTTTTAGAAATTACTGTTCTAAAGCTAAATCTTCAAACTAAAGGATAATCTTTGTTAGTAATTTTAATTTTTCTTTAGTTCAAAGCACGTGATGACTGCAAATCATTTTCTTATCCTTTCTTTCTAACTTTACCAATACTTTCAGTACAATGGTTTGCATTGTTATGCTGTGTGCACCATAGTTTGTTTTTTTTTTTTCACAATGCCTACGTAATTAATTTTAAATTCACAGTATTTCATCACTGTTTCTTGCATTTACTGTTCTATATATCCAGTCTGTAATTCAGGATGGTGTTATTATATGGCAGTTGGTGCCTAGATTTCAGCCCAAGATCACTGATTCTATAATACTTTCTTAAGGACTTTGATACATATTACATCTTAGCCCTCTGAGAGTGCTGGCCAGGATGTATTTATTCATTGACAATAATATACTGAAGTAGACGTGGTTTGTATTACTTAATTATTGATTAAAGTGTAATTTAATCAATGTGGAAAGCTGGAATACTGTAATCTGTATGACTGTAAGAAAGTAAATGAGTGAACATATGATTAGAACTTCAGTTTTCTTTGGCTAAGATAATGTCAAAAAAAAAATAGGTAAAACTTTAGGGAAAAGCAGTGGGAGAAAGAGATGTTGGGAACTTAGGCCTGAATACATCCAACTTAGCTTTAAGCTCTTACATAAGATGTCTAAATACAATTGCAGTCAATTTAAGTTCCCTACATGGGAGACAGATAGGGAGGCACCTCTAAATGGTGATGTAGACTGAAAATCCCTTTGGAGACATTTATCTCTCCACATTGATTATAAAGAAAGCCTAGACTGACAGTTTCTTAAACAATCTCAGCAAGGCTCTTCAGTTTAGGTAGGAGGAACTGAGGCACCAGGGGATGCTTCAATGTTTATAATGAATAACTGAAGAAGGACTGAATATAGGAAAGTATTAATTTAAATAAATAAATAAACAAAAAAAAAAAACAACCAACCTTCCAGTCAATAAGTGTTCACTGGATAATTAAAGACCCAATAAAAAAAGTTAACTCTCTCCAGATATTTTCTAGTGAATGCTTATCACCAAAAGCATTTATCCTGTGCTGACTAAACTATTTTAGACTTGTGCTGGAATTCAGAAAGTGGCTGCACCAGATAAATCTAAAGGTTCTTAGGGAACATTAAGTCCATCTGAACTGGTCTTGATTCTATTCCTCTGGGTCAGGGATTTTAAAAGGAAGAAGAGAAAACACTTGACAATTATCTTTAAACCTGCAAAATGGCTGTAACGCATTTTCTGTAATCGCAGTTTTGAGATATGTTTTCCTTCTGTCTTGCTGACAGAATTAATTTTTACAGATGGTTTTATTTCTAGAAGTATTATTTTAGAATCAAAGGGCAAAATTATTTTATGAAAAAAATGTTTGTATTAAATCGAACACTTGTTCTTGAATTTAAATACTTAATAAAGTCATACCACATAAACTGCTACTGTTGGGCTTTTGAATATTTAATATGATGCACTGAAGATCTAAGACATAGTTTCATGAACTTCTACTCTCATCAAATTTCCACCATTTACAAATCATATCTTCTGATGACAAGATACTCTGTGTTTGCCCAAAGCACAAATTATTGCCATATTAAATATTTACTATTGCTATTGCAGTTCCATATCATGGCTATAATTTCAATGTGTTAAGCATTTTGCTCATATGTATACATATACATAAAACAAAAATACAGTCCTTCCAAATGCAACATAGAATTACTTTGAACTACAATTATTGTTGTCTTCAAATAAAATATAAAATCTATTCTTTCCTATCTCTACCCCTCAATAATTATTTCATCAGATGTTACACTTTCCTACCATTCATATTTTCCTTGCTTAGGTTCTGTTTGCTATTTCATCTGTGCTAATTCATCTGAGATGACAAACAGTTTAATAAGCATTCTTTAGATATAGACAGTGATGTCTGCTCATATTTTCTTGTAGTCTATTGCCAATTGATTGTTCTATTTTGATCTGTAAGTGTATTTAATTTTTGTTTGGATGGAGCACGCTGCCAGCTCATGTTTATTTTCTCACTGACCAACACCCCAAAGTCTTTCTCCATAGGGCTGCTCTGAATCTCATCTCTGCCCAACCTGTAGCAGTGCCTGGGATTGGTCCCACCCAGGTGGAGGACCTTGCACTTGTCATGGTTAAACTTCAAAAGGTTGGCATCAGCCTACCTCACAAGCATGCCAAGGTCCCTCTGGATGGCATTCCTTCTCTCTAGTGTATCAACCGAACCACAGAGCTTGGTGTCATCAGCAAACTTGCTGAGGGTGCACTCAATCCCACTGCCCATGTCACTTACAAAGATATTGAACAAGATCAGTCCCAACACTGATCCCTGAGGGACACCACTTGTTACCGATCTCCAGGTGGATATTGAGCCATTGAGCACAACCCAGAAAGCCAACCATATCCTGGATTTCATCAAGAGGAGTGTGATCAGCAGCATGAGAGAGGTGATCCTACCCTTCTACTCTGCTCACGTGAGACCTCACTTGGAGTATTGTGTGCAATTCTGGGGTCTTCGACATAAAAAGGACACAGAACTGTTGGAACAAGTCCAGAGGAGGGCCACAAGGATGATCAAGGGACTGGAGCACCTCTCGTATGAAGATAGGATGAGACAGCTGAGGCTGTTCAGCCTGGAGAAGAGAAGGCTGCATGGAGACCTCATAGCAGCTTTCCAGCATCTGAAGAGGGCCTATAGGGATGACGGGGAGTGTCTCTTCATGAGGGACTGTAGTGAGAGGACAAGGGGTAACAGGTTCAAACTTCAACAGGGAGAGTTTAGATTGTATCTGAGGAAGAAATTCTTTCCTGTGAGGGTGGTGAGGCACTTTTAAGGTCCTCCAATGTATCCTGGAGAATTGAGGAAAAGACAATCTGCAATCCAGAGCCCCTAACCACCTCTCCCAGAGCTCTGTAGTCCTTCTTTATGTTCTTTGGGCTACTGCTGTCTGTATCAGTAGCACTCACATGGATCACTAGATGTGGGTCATAGTCAGTGGGACTGACTAGAGCAGGCAGCCTCTCTGCAACAACCTTGATCTGTGCCCCTGGTAGGCAACACACCTCCCTTGAGACTGGGTCTCAAAAATGGGTGTCTCTGTTCCTTATAGAGTAGAGTCCCCCACCTCTATGTCCCACTGATTCTTCTTGGTAGCACCAGTAGCAATCTTCTTTGCCAGGGCATCAGCCAGTTGTTCCTGGTGTGAGTGCGCACTCTCGTTAGCCCCCTGCAGGGCAACAAAGCAGTTCTGGGTGGGGACAACAGATTTAGGAGGAAGACCCTTGCTTTTAATTGTCCTCTTCTTTTTTTTTTGTTACTGTTTCCCAGCTTCCTGGGTTAGCAGCCTACTTCTTTACTCCATGAGCTACAGGGGTCACTTAAGGCTCTTTCAGTTTGGGCGTGGAGCAGGCAATACTGTTTCCTCTCAGCTTCTCTGACACCTTTCAGGCTATTAACAGAATCCTGCAGCTCAGCCACGTGCTGCAGGACCTCCACCAGGGAGCACCGAGTGCAGTCCTGCCCATTGTGCACCCTCCCCTCAGGAGTGCAGTGCAGGCGCTCTACACCTCGAGCTCCGCGCTGCATCCTCCCCTCTCATCAGCTCTGTCTGGTTGCCTACGCTGGCCACAGCTGGGGCAGCCAAAGCAGAGCTTTCAGGCTGGACCCTTGTCGTACGGCGAGTACTCACCATTGCCCTTGCCTGCCCGCGTAAGCTGCAACTCAAACTACCTCCAACCCGCCCCATTTGCCCACTTGCAAACTGCCTTAAACACATACTAGTCACTTACGCTCCTCAGGGCAGGTTTTTAACACTCAGGGCTGGTGCTGCTCCTTTGGAGCCGACCCCTCTAAGTCAGCTGCTCACATCAGCTGAGCTGCTAACTCCTGGGCAAGTCCTGTTGAGGACTTGAGGCTCCCTCGGTGCTTGTTGCTGTTCTGAGTTGAAGTTCTTGGAAGCTGAGCCTCCCCCCAATCAGGCGCTGTCATGGGTTCAGCACCAGCAGTCAGTTTTCTCCTTCAGAGTAGCTGGTGCGGTGCTGGGTTTTCGACTTTTGGCCTGGGAAGAGCACTGATAACACCAGTGTTTATAGTTATGGTTTAGAATGTTTTGATCTGACCAAGGACTTTCTGAGTCTTATGCTCTGCCAGGGAGGAGGGGAAGCTGGAAGGACGCAGAAACAGGGCTCCTCACCCAAACTGACCAAAGAGGTATTCCATACTACAGTACGCCATGCCCAGAATGTAAAAACTGGGTGCAGGAACCCGGAAGAGGGGAGTTCACAGCTCAATCGTCAGGTGATGAGCAGTTGTACCCTCTTCCCTTGTATTTCCCTGGTCATTATTATTATTGGTGGTAGCAGTAGTGATTTGTCTTATACCTTAGTTACTGCACTGCCCTTATCTCAACCTGTGGTTGATCTGTCAAGGTCTGGCCTCACCAGTGCTGAGTACATAATAAAGATCATCTCCCTCAATCTGCTGGCAACAGTCCCCTGAATACTGCCCAAGATGATATCAGTTTTTGCTGTACAGGCACATTTTTGTCTCATGTTCAATTTGGTGTCCAGCAAGACCACCAGATCCTTCTCAGCAAATCTGAAAAGAATCTTGTTCTCTCAATTTAAATCACTTCCTGAAGGTATCTGCCTTGTACCATTAGTTGCAGGAAAAAAAAAAAAAAAAAAAAAAAAAAAAAACAGAAAAAAAAAAAATAGCATGTATAATAATGTGGGATGTGTCCATGTGCAGAATCCAGAAACCATAAGAAAATATTAATCTATAGTGGAAGAGGTAATCTATGACGGCTCACTGGAAACTCACTTTAAAGATACCATTATTTATGGTACAGCACTTCCTTAGGTATGAAATAAGAATCCATTTATAAGCTAGTCATGCATTTCTGAGCTATTACTGAGCAATTATTTTTCAATAGTTCTACCTGTAGATAAGCTTTAAATGTAAGAAGTACTTGCATTTCTTTTTTGGAATAATATAGTTAAAACAATATAGCCATGACCCAGTGTAATTAGCTATATATGAAGGGCTTGAGAATCCAAAGCTTTCCCTGTGGATTCATAGACACTGATAGGATCTGTAGGTGTCTGAAGTAGAAATATATATGGAAAGCCAGCAAGAAGCATATTCCTCAGAGAGAGGAATCCTGACTCCATCAGAAAGCTCAGCACAGAAATTATGACAAGGCAACTATCAGTTCATGTTTGCTTCTGCTTCATTTCAGAAAACAAGACTGCGTGTCCATTCCATGGAGGTAGATTGAATGGCACCAAAATTCACTTCATGATGGAAACTTAAGGGTAAGACCTGAATGCTTACTGTCCAGGATCAACAACATAGAAGTGAATAAAATAACCTAGTATGTTGGTTTAGTTCAATGTTACAACATGTTGAAAGATTTGAGAAGGAAAGACAAAGACAGGGTATGTTGTTACTGACCTTTTGACAGAAAGAAAACAGTCCAAGACAAGGACATAAATTTCAAAGTAATAGTGCTCTTCCCTAACTAATAGAAAATGAAAAGCCTTAGGAAAAGATAGACATGCTATAAGCTGTTATGAAGAGGCATTCCTGTGAATACTTTGGCTTAAGGAAACAATCATTTTATTGGGTTCTTGAATGCCCTGTTCTGAGACCATAGGACACCAGTGCTAGTGACTTTAATCTGTTATGAGCATATAAAAACTCCACCCTGAGAGAAGCCTGCAAGAAGAGGTTGCTAGTAGCTCAAGTCCTGCAGAGGTGATTCAAAGGCACCATCTAGACAAGTTTCCACTGCTGCATACCTGTTGTGTCTGGTCCTCAGGCTGCCTGAGTCAGGGAGCTGATGGCAATGCAACCATTTGCTTGGAGTTCCCATACGTGAAACTAAGTGTGGTCCTGGAAGGGAGGAAGGAAGGGAAAAAGGAAATACGATTCAAACCCAGGTTACACACAGAATTCAGTGTCATTTTCCCTTAAGAATGAGTTCAAATGCAACGAAAAAGATCAGGAGCTTTCCAAGTTTAATCTTTTTCAGTGGCAAAGGCCCCCTTTTCATCTATGATAGCCTAACTGAAGACTTCTGATACCACTAGCTAAGAACATGTAAAATCACCAGTTCATGACACATAGGACTGGGCAGTAGCCTTAGTTAGTGCACCTGCTATTGAAATCCACCTTAGAGATCTCTTGGAATTCATGTGTGGGTTCATTTGTCTTCTGGATGGCTTATAACAAACCTTGGAGAAGAAAAAAAATTAACCAAAGAGACAACAATATGCTACAATATATGGATCATTTTTACCTCCAAAAGATTTATTTGTATACCTGAACATGGCTTTGATTCTGATTTAAGGATTGCTATTAGCACTTAATTTTGTCTAGATGCAGTGATGATAACTGTGTGGACTGCTACAACTTCAGGTGAGCAAACAGATTGAAGAGTATAAGAAGCAATTCATTACACTATAAAGACAAACACATTTCAAAGTAACTTGTAACTACAGACACTTGCTTGCATTTAATTTTTATTAACTATTGCTTATTACCAGAGTAAAGGAAAATCTATGTATTATTTTATCAAAATGTGAACAGGCATTTTTATAAACTGCTCCTTGAAGACTTTTTAACTGTCTTTTTCCATTGTTAACATACTCAAGGAAGTTATTAATGAGTACTGCAAAATTGCACAGATGCCATTGTAAAAAGTGACCAAAGGGAAAGAGACGATAGTAAGTGAAACTCATTGACTAGGTGGGGGGTGAGGAAAGAAAACCAGTCAAGGACAATTTTACTTAGACAAATGGGTAGGATAAGATCTACAGCCAGGAAAACAAATGAGGAAGCTTAGAGAGAAAAAAATGAGCAATAAAACAAAACCCCACAGGGCAAAGCCATGCTTGTGGTGAAGGGAGCCAGCAGCGTATTTTAAAGACACAAGAGAAGAAGAATTTTGTGTATACTTTCACCTATATGGCAATGTAAGGAAGTCTACAAGTTTGTCTGCTGTTATGCAAGTATGGAACTTATCCTCTAAACAATATTAGTTATAAAATCATCACTGAGCTTCTCGTGAGTTAACAAATTTGAACTATGAAAATTCGTTTTCAGTGATGTATCTCCTAAATAATTCAGGAGTAGTTTGATATCTCTATTTAAATCAACAGCAGTTGCACAAGTGATAGGATTACTGAGTCGTAATACAGATAGAAAGCAAAAAAGATCACACAAATACCTTATAAAAGACATTTCATGCTGGAATGATGAAAGAAAGAACAACATTTGGGGCATATTTATGAGGATGGTAAAATGAGGGACAATAGATACAAGTTGTGGCTTGGCAGATTCAGACTGAAAGTTTGGAAAACTGTCATCCTAAGAGGGTTGGGAAGCACAGGGAAAGACTTAATGAAGCTGTACTATTGTGATCTTTGGGGTTGTGCAAGACCTGGCAAGTCTGGCCAAACTTTGGCCTGATAGATTCCAACAACAGTCCTGCTGTGAAGGGGAGGTAGGACTAGATGACCTCCAGAGGTCTGTGCCAACCCCTATTTTTCTTGTTCTCTGATTGTCTACTTATACAAAACTTTTTATTTTGAGATAATTGATGTTGATGATGTGATGCAATAATAGGAATCTCTGGGTAAAATGCAGCAGTAAATCAGAGAAACAATGAAACACAAAAAAGAGCAGAAGAATTGGCTGTTTTTTTTTTTTTTTTTTTTTTTTGATTATACCCTATAAATCTGAAGAGTGCACATTTCGGGACCCCAAATAGTGCCCCAATCATAGAATCACATGACTAGAGTTGGAAGGGGCCTTAAAAATTACCTAATTCCAGTCCCTGGGGATCACCTGCTACTAGATTATATTTCTCAAAGCCCCATCTAGCCTGGCCTTGAACAATGCAAAGGATGAGTGTCCTGGGTTCAGCAGTAGGAGTAATTTTTCTCCTCTGTAGTTGGTGCAATGTTGTGGTTTTGACTTTCGGCCTGGGAACTGCACTGATAACACCAGTGTTTTCAGTTACTGCTTGGTAAAGTTTTGGTCTGACCAAGGACTTTCTGAGTCTCATGGTCTGCCAGGGAGGAGGGGAAGCAGGGAGGAAGCATAGACAGGACACCTGACCTGAACTGACCAAAGAGGTATTCCTTACCACAGCACATCATGCCCAGGACGTAAAGACAGGGAGCAGAGACCTGGAAGGGTGGGTGTGCACTGCTTGGTCAGGCTGGCTGCAGGTGGCGAGAGATTGTATTCTTTTCCCTTGTGTTTCTCTTGTCATTATTATTATTGGTGGTAGCAGTAGTGATTTGTGTTATACTTTAGGTACTAAACTGTTCTTATCTCAACCTATGGAAGTTGCATTCTTTTGATTCTCCTTCCCAACCCTCTGGGAGCTGGGGGAAGAAAGAGAGGGGAGTGAGTGAGTGGACTGTGTGAGTTATAGTGGCTTAAACCACGACAATGAGGCAGACACAGTTTCTCTGGGCAACCTGTTACACTGTCTCATCACCCTCACAGTTTCAGTTTAAAGCCATTCCTCCTTGTCCTAAGACTACATGCCCTTGTAAAAAGTCCCTATCCACAATACATAATATTTCTTCTGTAAATAGAGTAAGCCACTAGCAGAGCATATACCTGTTATATGCCTATCTCATTTCCTCAGGCAAAAATGAAGAATTCAGCTCTTGTATCCTGTTCACCTCTCCTGTGTCTTCTCTGTGGTAAGAATATACTTCTCTTATTTCTTGCTGTGCTTCTTGCTAAGGATCCTGATTCTTTATGCCTAACACGCTGTCCTCCAAGTACACTACAGCAGCAGCATTAGTCACTTCAGGACAA
This sequence comes from Forpus xanthops, assembly GCA_032466535.1. Taxonomy (NCBI): domain Eukaryota; kingdom Metazoa; phylum Chordata; class Aves; order Psittaciformes; family Psittacidae; genus Forpus; species Forpus xanthops. The sequence goes on from JASSUY010025289.1 coordinate 25,822, forward strand.
AGTGCTCTTGGATACAGCACACTGTTTTCTTCAACAGACAAATTAAAATGTCTGATATAGCCAAGATTGTTTTTACAGTAGCTTTTGATGTCTCTGATCACCTCCAGCCTAACTGGAAAGCAGCACGTAGGTAGTGGCTGATTTACCCTTTGTATAGACATTTAAAATCATGCTTTGCAAGTGCAAAATACCACTTGTCTGATTTTAGGGGGTGGGGGAGGGTGGAGTGTAATTTTTATGAATACTTTCTAAATATTATATATAAGGCATTACTCCTCCAAAAAGTTGATATCAGAAAAAATATCTTTAATATCTTTGTTGTGTTTCAGAAACAGTCTGAATTGGGGCTACTATAATCTGTGGCAGATTATGCTGAATATTATGCTGGATTTTGTGGAATATTACACAATTTATGAGAAATTTCTTCAGGCAATTTCACTAACACTTACAAAACCTAGCAAATGCCATAAAACTTTCCTGATTTTAGTAAGATGCTGTGGGTAATTCTGGCTTTTTATTTTTTGACAAGTCTTGGTGTTTAAATCATTGCATTTATAAAATATTTTTCATCCCTACAGACTTCTCTGTCTCTTTGTTCCTTTATGAAACCTCAAGAAAGACCTTCTTTCTCTTCACAGTGAAGGCAGGATTATCCCACCTAACTCTGGCTACCCAAAAGTTAGACATCAAGTCTAAACTAGTCACTAGGGCTGAGAAATAGTCTACAGCTGAGAAAAAGTAAGCCAGTGAGAAAGTGATTCATCCTACAAGTCTTGGCCAGCTGTTTCAGGATGGCATGAAATTTCCTTTGGGAGTGCCTGGTTATTTCCTCCAGTGACTACATATGGGGCTGCTCACTCAGCTTCAGAGAAGGTAAGTTAGTCCTTTCCTTGGATGTCTTTTCTAGGCTTCTTAAGATGACTTCACACCACCAATTTCTGTGAAATGAATACAGATCCTTCTGTGACTAATTATTAAGGGATTTTACATCTAGTGATGTAAAGATGATTCATTTTTAGTGATCTTATTGCAGCAGTATCTGGAGAATATATTGTGTTTGCTGTGAAAAATGAGGGTAATTGTGGTTAGTGACTCCCTCAACTTAAAGCGTTAGACACAAATATGAAAAAAAAAAGTTTGCATTTTTTAAACTATCATGCAAGATTTTCCTTTTCAGGTAAACGCTGTAGAAGAGCCTCTTTTCAAGATATTTGCTGCTAAATATTTGTATAAAAAAAAACATGCAGTGGGACTATATACAATTTATATTTTATTAGAGTCATAGAATCATAGAATAGTTATTCTTGGAAAGGACCTTAAGACTCTCAAGCTCCAACCTCACTGCCATGGGCAGGAACATCTCCCACTAGACCAGCTTGCCCGAGGCCCTGTCCAACCTGGCCTTGAACGCTGCCAGTGATGGATCACTCATAACTTCTTTGGGCAGCCTACTCCAGTGTCTCGCCACTCTCAGTAAAGAGATTCTTCCTAATACCTAATCTGTTTAAGTTTGAACACATTATCCCTTTTCCTGTCATTACAGTCCCTGATGAAGAGTCACTCTCTGGCATTCCTGTAGATATTCAGATATTGGAAGTCTGTATAAAGTCTCCATGCAGCCTTCTCTTCTGCAGGCTGAACAATTTTCTTAGCAGGATCCATCTTTTGATTTGTGTTTATGTTGTGCCTTATGTATCATTTGTTGTGTTTGACCTTAGCCTGAGACTTGTAGGTGTTGCCTCAGTGTGAAACTCCTTAAGACTAACTGTTGTCAGTTCTTCTGGTCAGTGACTCAAAAAATCAACATTAAGCTAAAATATATTTGGAAATATACTCCCTTAAAAAAAGCCATTCTCTCTTGTATCCTATTTTCAGTCAAAAGATTCAGCTTGGCAGATGAATCCCTGTGTTCTAGTGATACTGTAAATAATAGCAACAGTGTAGAGTTTATGGGTTGTATGAAGTGATTTTTTACATTTTTTGATCAAGATTAATTTTCAATCTTGTGTAAAAAATTAGCAAGAGTTAAAGTAGCTCCATGCAAAGACATCAGAGTAGTGAAAGAAATTTAGAAACATGGTTGCTTAGATATCATTAATAATTATATTTAAGAGGATAGACAGTGACATAGACAGTGAAAGCACCTTGTCTTTTTCCTATAGTCTGTGGTCCTAAATTGGAAAGTTGGATGAATTTTTTTTGGACAGAGTTTTTCTCTTGTAAAACTTCCTGAACAGTAATTTTCAAAATAACATCTTTTTATTTTCATTTGGCTTTGTTGTTTATTTCCAAAACAGGTTTAAAAAATATTAGAATGCAAAACACTACTTGATTGGTTCTAAATATTGTTCTTTTTCTTTTCTTTTTTTTTTTTTTTCCCAGCTACTAAAATAGCTGTATACAAGGTTGTGAATAGAATAAGAAAGTGGGGAGTAAACTGCTTATTTCAGCCTGGAGCATTTATTCTCTTTGTAAGACGCTTTTAGATTTTTGGGGATTGGTCAAATTAAATCATATTGAATATTTTATATTCCCCAACATTGTAAAACTATTTAAGGCCAAAATATGCTCATCATTCACTTAGAAATGCTTACTGGGGTATCTGAAGGGAAGGGAAATCAAGCTGCATCTAGTTATTATCCTTGTATAATGAATTCATAGTATTTTCAAAAAGATAAAAAAAAAGTGTTTCATCATAGCATCATAGAATAGTTAGGGGTGGAAAGGACCTCAAGATCATCTAGTTCCAACCCCCCTGCCATGGGCAGGGACACCTCCCACTAAACCATGTCACTCA
>JASSUY010025291.1:3923-16641 GCA_032466535.1 Forpus xanthops
TGGTGTTATCAGCACTGTTCCCAAGCCGAAAATCCAAAACACAGTGCTACACCAGCTACTACTTAAAGAAAAATGACCGCTGCTGCTGAACCCATGACACCAGGCCAAAAGTCGAAAGCACAGTGCTGCACCAGCTAGTAAGAAGGAGAAAAATGACTGCTACTGCTGAACCCAGGACAAAACTTCTCCTCCCCAATAAGTTTAATGAAAATGTTTCAGTTACTTAAGTTATAATCTTTATCTTGCAAATGTTCATAGAAAGAAATCCATGAGACTTCTAGATCTTCTGAAAGGATGCAATAAAAGAAATATTTAAGGCAAGACAAGCTGAAAGTTTTTCTACCTGATAAGAAAAGGAGGAGCCAAATGAGGGTTGCTTTCTTGTCATTTACAGTACCCAGTCCTTTTTTTTTTTTTGATAGTTTCCTCTATATATGGCAAAGTATGTATCTCTAACAGCTGTCAGAACATGAAATTCTCAAACAGCCTTTCAATCAAAAAATTAAGTGAGAAACCTAGCTGAGTTTTAAGTGGACATGAAAAAGTATGCAAAGTGTGCAATAACCCCATAAGAAGGATATGGAACTATTGGAGCAAGTCCAGAGGAGGGCCATGAGGAAGATAAGGCAGACGAAAAACCTCCCATGTACAGTCAGGCTAAGAAAGTTTGGGCTGTTCAGCCTGCAGAAGAGAAGGCTGCATGGAGACCTCATAGCAGCCTTCTCATATCCGAAGGGGGCTACAAGGATGATGGAGAAGGACACTTCATCAGGGACTGTCACAATAGGACAAGGACTAATGGATATAAACTTAAACAGTGGAAGTTCAGGTTAGACATAAGATGTTCTTTGCTGTGTGGGTAATGAGGCACTGGAACAGGTTGCCCAAAGAATTTGTGAATGCTCCATCCCTGGCAGTGCTCAAGGCCAGGTTGGACAGATTCTTGGGTGACATGGTTTAGTGTATGCTGCTCCTGCCCACAGAGGTGGGGTTGTAATTAGTTGATCTTAAGGTCCTTTCCAACCTTAACTATTCTATGATTCCATGATTCTAAGATTAAAATTATCTAACATCATGTAAGAGCAAGAGAGTGGCTAGTCCAGGAGATGCTATCTAGTTCTGTGTTCTTTGTAAACTTTTTGATCAAGTATAGTTTGCAATTTAATTTAAAAAAAATACTAAAGCTTTATTTCTTACAAGCAGTTTGCTTGCATTTTCTGTATGGCGTGTGAAAAACCTACAGCTAGCTTAAGATTTTTTGGTGGTCAAACAAACAGATGAGTTTTGCAGAAAATTCTCACCATTTATTGAAAATCAAGGCTTTTAAAACATATTAGGTTGTAATTTTGATAATGCATTTTCCTCAAAATAATGTAAAAATTCTCTAGCTCTTGTTTGGAGCTCACCTTTAATGTTTGGATACAATCTTGCAGCCTAAAGATGCTTTATAAACATGGTTGAGTTAAGGCTTGGAGCATGAAAACCAAAAATTTTCAATTGGTTCCACATTCATCTATTATTCAGGCATTAACTAAAATGCTCTGTAAGATTTGCAAGACACTGGTATCTGGTATAGAAATTAACATTGATGGGCAGTTGTAAATGCCAGCCTTTCTTCGGCTTCGAAATAAAGTGCGACAGAGAACTGATTTTTTCCTGCTGACTTTCTCAAATGAATACCAAAGCTGTTTCATTTGCACTGAGATCAACTGAACAGAAACTTTAAAAAATTCAGCTTCAAGATCCTCTATTTTCCATCAGTTAGAGCAGAAATAAAATTTAATTATCTTTTGTCATAAAAGTATGCAAGTGAAAGCCTAATATCTGGGATGAGAATTATCAGTCAAATGTGTTCAAATACTTTATTACTTGTTTACTAAATAAATATGTGTCCCAGCTTCAGCAGTAGCAGGTTTTTTTTAACTTCTTAGTAGCTGGTGCAGTGCAGTGTTTTTGACTTTTAGCCTGGGAACAGGACTGATAGTTCCAATGGTTTTAGTTACTGCTCAAATGTTTACTCTAAGGACTTTATGAACCTCATGCTCTGCCAGGGAGGAGAGGAAGCCAGGAGGAAGCAGAAACAAGACACCTGACCCAAACTAACCAAAGAAGTATTCCACGCCATAGCGTGTCATGCGCAGGGTGCAAAAACTGGGGACAGGGACCCGGAAGAGATAGTTCATGTCTCAGTCATTGGGTGGTGAGCAGTTGTATTGTCTTTCCTTGTATTTCCCTTGTCATTATTGTTATTGGTGGTAGCAGCAGTGGTTTGTGTTATACCTTAGTTACTGGACTATTCTTATCTCAACCTGTGGAAGTTACATTCTTTCTATTCTCCTCCCCATCCCTCTGGGAGTGGGGGTAGGAAAGGGAGGGGAAACTCCAGGGACCGTGTGGTTTTTCTCAGTTACAGCTGGGCTTAAAACACAACAATTGACATTTTGATTCCCATTCCTTTTCCACAATATATTTAATTATTTTAAAAAGAAGCCAACAACTGTGTTAGGAAAGAAAACCACCTCTACATATCCTGAAGATTAGGATATTCTCTTAGGAAATGAAATAATTAGTTTTTCCCTAACAGCATAAGAGTTTTGACCTTTAGCCTCTTATAGGCTGCCTAAATATGGCTTATGCTGTAACCTATATATGTGGTGCAGAGCAACATCTCTTCTCATTTTCTCCACTTCACTTAATTTCAGAGGGAAGGAGAAAAAGAAAAGAAGAAAAGAAAAGAAAATAAGGTGGGGAAGGGAGAAAGGAAATATAAAAATAAGCTACTTAGTGCAGAATTTTAATTGTCTTTTTAGCTAAACTATTTTCTGAAATTCATTCACATTTAAAAATTAATTTGAATTAACTAGAACTGCAATTTCAGTGAATGCACTACAAAGCATAAGCTACACCATGCAATAAGAATTGCTACTTCACATAGAATCATGGAATAGTTAGGGCTGGAAAGGACCTGAAGATGATATAGTTCCAACCCGCCTGCTATGGGCAAGGACACCTCTCATGATTAGAACCTTAATGTTTATGCATTTAACCCTGAGAGGAGGTGAACTTCACGGGCAGAACAATAAAAATACAAATTAAATATAAGTAAGTGTGAATTTTGCCTAAGCACTTTTGAATTGAGTAGCATTAAGTTACTAAAGTATAAATAGCCATAATGCTGTTCAAATATGTAATCCCAAAACAGTAAAAAGGGTATTATCTTGCTATATTATATTTTACCCCTAAGATATTTTAAGATTATAAAGAAAATAAGAATAGTTTTCATTGCCTATTAAGGTAATTTCTTTACTTTTATTGGCAGCAGCATCAGAATAATGGACTGCATTTTGCTCACAAGTTACAAACCAGAACAGTCAGTAATTTCTGGAGTCAAATAACAGATATTGTATTTTAATTAAAAGATAACACGGGTTAAATATATCAATTAACCAATGCAGTAGAGAATATGCTTAAGAAATAAATTATATCGATATATTAGGAATAGCATAATTTTCTGTGAATATACTAATTCCTCGATGTTAATCGATATTAAGAACATCACTGCAGACTATCTTTTTCTCTTATTTTACAGGAGCAGTTCTATATCTTCCAGATCAGTTATAGTTTTCACATATCATGGTTATATGAGATTAAGGTCTCCCAGGGAGCATGTCTGGCATATGGCTTGGCATCTGGCTATTTGTATCCCCTCGTCTCTTTTTTATTAATTCTTTAAGATTTTTTTGGAACAAAATCTTTGATTTTTCTGTGAGTCAATGGCTTCTACCCTAGAGATAAGGCTAGCTCTTCAGTGCCAGAATAACCAAGAGTGTTTGGCATAGTTTTTATGAAACGCATTCATCTTTTTTCTTTTTTTTTAATCTCCTCTGTGTTTTAAAGGCAAACAGTTAAATAAACAAACAGTTAATTTACCTCTAATATATTCTGCAAAAGCTTCATATTATCTTGCTTGAATTCTGAAGAGAATTAACTTTTCTAATATGTCGTTTCTTGGCCAACTGCTAGCTCTGCTTCTGTGTCAATCTCCCATTTGACTTTATAATTTCCTAGGATATAAGTAACCAAGCAGTCAATTTGTACTGTAACTTGAAGATAACCCCCTGAGAAGCTGCAATTCTTTTTCCCATGAAGAAGTTTTTGATATCACTGAAATCTACTGCTTGTGGGAATTTTACCAGTGGAGGTCTTATGCAATAAATTAAGCAAGCTATGCAACCACCTACATACGAGCTTATTTGTAAGTATACACGTACTTAAGATGTTATGGTGCTTCCTGTTTCACTTCAGAGTTCTGAATCTTAAATCAGTAAAAATAAAAACTTCAGCTTGTTCTGGGGTGATTTTTTTTTTTTTTTTTTGTGACAAGTTTATATTGGGTGAAATTGTGCACATACACAAAGATGTAGCAAGTCTCTTGATACTCCCTCACATTCTGTTATGGCCTTGATTAGAGAAAACTCAATTCACTGTTTTTTGACAGAGGAAAAGATTATAGCATATCAGATATCCTGGGTTAGTGTGGTTTGTCATAAAAAGGTGTTGGGTGAAAAAACATGAAGAGATAACTTTTACAAAGCTGGACAGACTTCCACCTTTGCTGTTTCAGCTGGTGCTCATAGTATCAGAATGAAGTAGATGATAGTTACAGATTATCATAGGTCTTTTTTTCCATGTATCTTTTCTTCTTGTTCCATGCTCCCATCCTAAGGGTCCTTAGTTGCCCAGTTATATACATCATTAACCATTTTCTCATATCCAGTCATCATGGAAAAGCTATAGGATATCTCATTTTCTTATACTTGGAATTACACTTGTTTTGTGAATATGCAGGACTCATAGGATGGGATGAGAACTGACCTCTGTTAAGCTAAGGATATAATAGAATGCTTGAGAAGGTATCCTATTACTGCAGATCCTATTTGTTTGTTCAGTCATATTTGTGCTTGCTGAACCTCCAAAATTTGAAGCAGTGTGTTCTCTCCTTCCTCTTACTATCTAGAATTCTATGATCCAGAGCAGAAAGAATACTGGTTTAGTTTGTATCATAGAATCATAGAACAGTTAGGACTGGAAAGGACTTTATGGTCATCTAGTTCCAACCCCCTGCCATGTGCAGGGACACCTCACACTAAGCCATGCCACACAAGGCTCTGTCCAACCTGGCCTTCAATACTGACAGTGATGGAGCATTCACAACTTCTTGGGCAACCCATTCCAGTGCCTCACCACCCTTAAAGTTAAGAATTTTTTCCTCAAATCTAATCTAAGCTTCCCCTGTTTAAGTCTGAACCCATTATCCCTTGTCCTCTCTCTAGAGTCCCTAATGAAGTCGCTTTCCAGGATCCCTATAGGTCCCCTTCATCCTGTGTCATCTCTATCTTGAAATGACTGACTGACTTCACTGGGCATTGCAGGTGCAATACAATTGATCTGCAGATACAATGAAGTACAGGTACAGTGAGATACAAATTTAAGTATCTAACCTTGAGAACATGACTGCATTTCCTAGATGTCAGAATCTAGTGCCACTTGAGAGTTTTCAGTGCATCATTTCTGGCCTCTATCTACCACAACAGAAGAGAACAGGTCTTTGCAGTTCTTTTGCCATATCTGCCACCTGTACTTAGATGCCTCAGATATCTAAAGATGTATGAAGATGTAGTAGGTAGTGTTAATTGTCTACCAATTATTTTCTGTCAACTTAAGAGGCAGTCATTAAATTCCTGTTGTGGTGAGTGGAATCTAGAACTTTTCTGGATTTCAGTAATATAAGCCTCCAGAAATATCCACATGGAGTTGGCACATAGGCAACAGTCCTAAAAGGAGTCTTGTGGTTCCTTGATATGGTAGCTGAAGGCTGGGAAGAATACATTTTGCCATCTTAAATATCAAGACATCTATCTTAGGCAACCAAATTCCTCCCTTAGTCAATGGAATCAGTTCAGCTAAGATTTGCCCCATCCTAAAAAAATATGTCGTGGTCAGTAAACTCAGCATCTCTCCACACTTCCTTAACAGTACTGGGTGCATCGCCACTGACTATTATGGGATTTCCCCAGACTGTAATGTCATCTGACTTACGTCTAGACACTCATATTTGGATGTGAAAATTTAGGTGTCAGAATCTCAAACTGTATCCCACCGCACATCACTTTCTCAGATCCTGGAAACCAGATATTTAAATTATATGAGCAATATTTTCAGACTTCAGAATCTGCTGTGGATTTGAACACCTGTGCTTTTAATGCTATTTGACAAAAAATGTACCTTAACTGATGTGCTTTAAGAGAGAATTAATATTGAGCGAATAATCAATGACGTGAAAGGATAGGTGCAAAAAGTTACGTAACTATTTTTTATAAAATTATCTAACTTACGGTGCATTGCAAAACAAAAAAAAAAAAACAAAAAAAAAAAAAAAACCAAAAAACAAGCAGAATAAAAACATGTAGCTCATCTGTGTCTTTTTATGACCAGAAATTTGGGTAGGAATAAATTTACACTGTTTTCCCTGCTGCAACAAAGGTAACATATTATCTTTTTATATAAGAATCTTATGCTATATTGTACACTACTAGGCAGTAGCCTTACTGGGCAGTAACTTCTTCAACATCTCCCTAATTTTATGCACGAGTGACCTTAGTAATTCCAACTGACAGCAATTGTATGGAAAATCAAGCATGAAGGGTGGATTTGGGTTAATTTCAACAAATTTATCCATTCCAATATCTGTAGCTTTCCCATAAGGGCCCCCAAATAGGTAAACCAGAATGACTGCGTTTTCTCTCATGAACTGAAAACCTGCAGTAACGTATATTTGAGCTGCTCATTCTTTATAATCTCTGAATAAATAAAAAAAGTGTATTGGCAATTCTTCTGATGATGCAGTTTTATAATGAGTTGTATTGTATCTAGTAAGTGTTCACACCTCTCTGCTACTTGTAAAGGAAACCTTCAATAGCTAGTTCAGGCTGAGTTACTGGTATTACTAATGCACATCCACGTGTATTCATGCATTTCAGTGGATTCCACGTGTGAAAACCTACTCAATCAAGGCTCTTTAATAACTCTGCTGTTCATTAAATAATGTAACAGTACTTTGATAGTATTCCAAACTAAAAACAACATTTTAATGACAGCTGAAATATTTCATATCTCTATGACAACTTAAATATTTCGTGCCAGTATCTAGACATCTAAATGTTGGTTTCACATAAACAAACTTTAAAATATTTTGACTTGACTTACCATAACACTGTGCGATCTTTCATACCTGTGTTTGAACATACAAACTTACATTCAAGGAAGGATAATGAATACCTGGTAAATTTCTCTCAGTGTAATCCAGATAGACTTTACAGATGGCAGTTTGGAAGGATTAAATATAGAAAGTGTTTATATGTGGTGAGAGATCCAGAATAAGAATGTCACTACAGGTTGCAAACTCCAAAATGGGAAACCAGAACTGAAATAAATAGTAGTTGATTTTTTCAAGTTTCTCAATATAAAAATAGGACATTGTGCAGATATTTTTATTGTTTTTTTCATGGTTTATCTTACTGTTAAGACATTCTGGAAACAAGGGTTTGCTGATTTTCTTGTACTCCAGTAAAGGCTGTTCTTATGGGTGATCCTGAAAGATAGACAAAACACAAATATGTAGTTTCTTAGGACTAAATTATCATTCATGCAATGGTGTAGAATAAAAAATAAGGGGACTTGAGAATTATAGAAAATGTCTTATCATTAAATTGCAGACATTGATAACTTTCCACTATTCATGCAACATATTTGTGGGAAGAAACTAATAAAGATTCGTTTAAAAATACTCTCCTCACATTCTGATTATCTACAAGACATTACAGTTGGTCATGTAGAGATTTCATATTACTAATCAAATTATTTCTGTAAATGAAAACAGACACTCAGTTGGTACCTGAGACCTTCCTCTTGAAAAAAAAATTGGCAGCATCTGAACAGAACATTAGAAAAAATCATTGAGTGAGACCTGTGGGCCATAAGTCTAATTTAAATCCAATAGGGTTATCAGTTTCTAGATTGCTGGAGGCAATAAGGGTGCAGAATATAGAAAGGTATCTGATGATTTAGTCATACAGACACCAGTTTATCCACACTGCAGGACAATGAACAAGAAAATATCTTAGATCATCATTCTGATGCAAATTCCAGGGTAATTTGTGCTTGAAATTGACAACATTTCAACATAAAGGGAATTGTTAGAGCAACATAAAATGGCATTTTAAAATGATTGATTCTATTCTTTATCTACCTCTGCTTTTCCCCAGCAAACATAACAAAGTTTATGCTGATATATCATTTCAAAGCAAGTGACCAACTGTAACAGATAAAAAAAAAGCAAAAAAAAAAAAACCAAAAACAAACAAAACAACCAAATTATCCAAGTCTTTCACACTCCCTAGGGCATGTTTTTACTCAGTCAGGGCTGGTTCATCTCCTCCTGGTGCCATCCCCTCTGAGTCAGCTGTTCACATCTGTTGAGCTGCCAGCTCCTGGGCAAGTCCTGTTGAGAACTCAAGGCTCCCTCGGTGCCTGTTGCTGCTCTGAGTTGAAGCTCCTGGACATCAGTCTCTCCCAGATCAGGCGCTGTAGGCGTCCTCTCTCAAGCTAGTCATCTCAGCAACTAGCTGGAGCGCAACGAACAGGGTGGGCAGACAGGGCAGATTTGAGGCAGTTTGTGTGACAGTTCACGTGGGCAGGCAAACAGGATGGTGAGAACTCGCTGTATGACCAGGGTCCAGTCTGGCAGCTCTGCTCTGGCTGCCCCAGTAATGTACAGCATAGGCACCCAGACAGAGCTGATAAGACAGGAGGCTGCAGGGCAGAGCTTGGCGTGTAAAGAGAACCTGCACTGCTCTCCTGAGGGAAGGGTGCATAATGGGAAGAACTGCACTCAGTGGTCCCTTGTGGAAGTCGACCTGCAGTAGGTGGCTGAGCAGCAGGACGCTGTTATTAGGCTTAAAGATGTCAGGGAAGTTGAGAGGAAGCAGCACTGCTTGCTCCAGGACCAGATTGTGCAGGGGCCTCAAACAGCTCCTGTTGCTCATGCAGGAAAGGAGGTTGGGGGAAAAAAAAGAAAAAAAGTAAAAGCAGAAAGAGGACAATTAAAAGCAAGGGGCTTCCTCTTAAATCTGTTGCCCCCACCAGAACCACCTTGCTGTCCTGCAGGGGGCTGATGAGGAAACACACTTGCACCAGGAACAACCAGCTGATGGACTGGTAAAGATCGCTACTGGTGCTGCCAGGAAGAAATGGCAGGTCATAGGAGTATGGGACTCTACTCTGAAAGGAACACAGGCACCCATCTCTTGGCCTGACCCAGTCTCAGGAGAGGTGTGCTGCCTACTACAGGCTCGGATGAGGGATGTTGCAGAGAGGCTGCCTGCTCTAGTAAGTCCCACTGAATATTTCTCAGTGCTAGTGATCTATGTGGGTGCTAGTGATACAGATAGCAGTAGCCCAGAGAACATAAAGAAGGATTACAGAGCTCTGGAAGAGGTGGTTAGGGTCTCTGGAGAGCAGATTATATTTTCATCAATTCTTCAGGCTACAGGGCAGGACCTTAAAAAGGCTAGGAGGATTGGCTAGATTAATAAATGGTTAGAAGGGTGGTGCTATAGTTAGGGGTTTGGGAACCTGGAACATGGGATTCAATGTTTTAGATCAGGACATCTGGGGGCTGATGGAGCTGGTCTGAAAGAGTGGATTTGGTAGGAGGCTTGCCAGACTGGTCAAGGATGCTTTAAACTAGATGTGCTGGGGGAGGGGGCCATCATTCCATCACAACACACCCAGTCAGCTGTCAGCATCTGCACTAAACATTCGGAGCAGTGTAGAGATATCCCAGCTGCTCCAGCCAATGAACCGGCCTTCAGTTGGAGCTCAACTCAGATGCCCCTATACAAATGCCTGTAGCATGGGGAACAAACAAGAGGAATTAGAGATATGTGCACATTTACGAGGGTATGATATCAGAAACATCACAGAAACATGGTGGGATGGCTCCTATGACTGGTGTGTTGGAAGGGAAAGTTACAGGCTCTTTTAGAAAGACAGGCCCGGTAGGCAGGGAAGGGGAGTTGCTATTTAGGGATAGGAACTCTGTCTGGGGACAGGTGAGCAGTCAATAGAGTTTGTGTATCAGGGTTAAAGGGGAAACAGCAATGGGAGACATTATTGTGGGAATCTGTTACAGACCGCCTGAAAAAGAGGACTTGGTGGATGAAGCACTCTATAGACAGATAGTAACAGCCTCATTCTCACAGGCCCTTTGTCATGGTTTAAGCCTCAAACTCACGCAGTCGCTCTCTCACTCACTCCCCTCTCTTTCTACCCCAGTCCCAGAGGGATGGGGAGGAGAATCAAAAGAATGCAACTCCCACAGGTTGAGATAAGAGCAGTTTAGTAACTAAGGTATAACACAAATCACTGCTGCTACCACTAATAATAAAAATGACAAGGCAAATACGAGGAAAGAACACAAGAGCTCACCAACTAATTTCTACCCAGCCCAACCAAGCAGTGCTCCCCCATCACCTGATACCAAATGTGCCCACGCAGTGCTCCCCATCACCTCATACCAAATCTCGAATACGCAGTGCACACACCCTGCCCTTATGGGTTTCTGCTCTCTGTCTCTACCTCCTGGACATGACGTGCTGTGGTATGGAATACCTCTTTGGTCAGTTTGGGTCAGGTGTCCTCTCTCTGCTTCCTCCCAGCTTTCCCTCCTCCCTGGCAGGGCATGAAACTCAGAAAGTCCTTGGCCAGTCTGAACATTCTAAGCCATAACTATAAGCACTGGTGTTATCAGTACTGTTCCCAAGCCGAAAACCAAAAACAAAGTGCTGTACCAGCTACTATGAAAAATAAAAATGACTGCTGCTGCTGAACCCATGACACCCTTGGTTCTCATGGGAGACTTCAACTAACCTGATATCTGTTGTAGGCACGGTACGGCCTAGCGCAAATACAGGAAGTTTCTCAATTGTGTGGAAGACAACTTCCTTCTGCAAGTAATAGAGGAGATGACAAGGAGAGGCACCATGCTTGACCTCGTCCTCACCAACAGGGAAGGACGGGTTGGAAATTTGATGCTCCAGGGCTGCATAGATTTGGAGAAGGCTGAGGTTCTTAATGACTTCTTTGCCTCGGTTTTCACCAGCAAATGCTCTGACCACAACACCAAAGTCTTGGAAGGCAGATGCAGGGACAGTGAGAATGAAGACTCTATGCCCACTTTAGGAAGGGATCTGCTTCGAGTCCATCTTACGAGCCTGAACATATACAAGTCCATGGGACCTGATGAAATCCATCTGCTGGTCCTGAAGGAACTGGCAAATGAAGTTGCTAAGCCACTGCCCATCATATTTGAAAAATCTTGGCAGTCAGGTGAAGTTCCCGATGACTGGAAAAAGGGAAATATAGCCTCTATTTTCAAAAAGGGAAAAATAGATGGGCTGGGGAACTACGGACCAGTCAGCCTCACCTCTGTGCCTGGCAAAATCTTGGAGCAAGTTCTCCTGGAAGGCATGCTGAGGCACATGAAAAACAACAAGGTACTTCGTGACAGTCAGCATGGCTTCACTAAGGGGAAATCCTGCCTGTCCAATCTGGTGGCCTTCTGTGATGGAACAGAACTGATGGACAGGGGTAGAGCAGGTGATGTCATCTACCTGGACTTCTACAAAATGTTTGACACGGTGTCCCATGACATCCTTGCCTCTAAGTTGGACAAACATCAATTTGATAAGTAGACCACTTGGCTATTAAAGAACTGGCTGGATGGTCTCACGCAAAGAGTTGTGTTCAGTGGCATAATGTCCCCCTGGAGACTGGTAACGAGTTGTGTCCCTCAGGGATGGGTGTTGGAACTGGTCTTGTTCAGCATCTTTGTCAGTGACATGGGAAGTGGGATTGAGTGCTCCCTCAGCAAGTTTACCAATGACATCAAGCTCTGTGGGTCAGTTGATACACTGGAGGAAATGAATGCCATCCAGAGGGACCATGACACACTTGTGGGGTGGGCTGGTGACAACCTCATGAAGTTTAACCATGCCAAGTGCAAGGTCCTCCACCTGGGTCAGAGCAATCCCAGGCACAGCTACAGGTTGGGCGGAGATGAGATTCAGAGCAGCCCTGAGGAGAAGGACTTGGGGGTGTTAGTTGAGAGAATGAACATGAGCCGGCAGTGTGCTCCTGCAGCCCAGAAAGCCAACCGTATCCTGGGCTGCATCAAAAACAGTGCAACCAGCAGAATGAGGGAGGTGATCCTGCCTCTCTACTCTGCTCTCTCTCGATATCACTTATAGTATTGTGTGCAGTTCTGGTGTCCTCAACATAAAAAGGACATGGAACTGTTGAAACAAGTCCAGAGGAGGACCACGAGGATGATCAGGGGACTGGAGCACCTCCCCTATGAAGATAAGATGAGAAATTTGGGGCTGTTCAGCCTGCATAAGAGAAGTGACAGTCTCTGCACGGAGACCTCATAGCAGCCTTCCAGTATGTGAAGGGGGTGCATAGGGGGGGTTCTCTTCATGATGGACTGTTGTGATAGTATAGGGGGCAACTGGTTCAGACTTAAACAAGGGAAGTTTAGATTGGATGTGAGGAAGAAATTCTTTACTGTGAGGGTGGTGAGGCACTGGAATGGGTTGCC
>JASSUY010025292.1:0-18522 GCA_032466535.1 Forpus xanthops
AAGGCTGGGTTGGACATAGCCTTGGGTGGCATGGTTTAGTGTGAGGTGTCCCTGTACATGGCAGGGGTGTTGGAACTAGGTGATCTTCAGGTCCTTTCCATCCCTAACTATTCTATGATTTTGCAAGCAAGGACAGTGAATAAGGACGCACTCTCATCTGAGAAGGCTGTAAGTTGCACATACTCATACAAAATAAAAGTTCTGATAGTTCTGTGGGGGACTTTTTCTTCTTTTCTGTTTATAACTGAAATTTTTGATAGTTTAGTTTCTTGGCATTGGAGCAAACACATTTTGTCTAAAAAAATCTTTGCTGTTCTAGAGGAAGTATTAATGGACACACCAGTGAAACTATTTAAACTGAAATCAAGGTAGGAGTGGTCATTACGAGGTGGAAAAACCTCTTCCTCTATCAATTAAACACCCTCTTGATGTGGAGGTGTTTGTGGATATGGGAATTAAGTTTTGCCTCTTTTTGTTGTAAGGTTTGTTACACCTTGATAAAGATGAATGGGAATAAAGTGTCTCAGTACACAGCAGTACTGATTCCTAAGATTATTTAGATGCCCAAGCAAGATTTTAGGTTCCTACACTGGTTCAGGATGACTTAGATTTGTAGGAAATTGGCAGCTAATTTAGCAAGGACTCTACTGTAATGTCATTTGAAAAACAGGCAAAATTGAAATAAAATGAAATAATAGGAAGGTTGTGGCCTTAATTCTTTGGTGAAACTGTCACTGAAATTTGGGAAATAAATTTCAATCAGATTGAATAATAGAATCATAGAATGGTTAGGGTTGGAAAGGGCCTAGAGATCATCTAGTTCCAACCCCCCCGCCATGGGCAGAGACACCTCACCCTAGACCATGTTGCCCAAGGCTCTGTCCAACCTGTCTTTGAACACTGACAAGGATGGATCATTTACCACTACTTTGGGCAACCCATTCCAGTGCCTCACCACCCTCACAGTAAAGAACTTCTTCCTTATATCTAATTTGAATTTCACCTGTTTATGTTTAAACCCATTACCCTTTATCATATCACTAAAGTCCTTGATGAAAAGTCCCTCTCTGGCCTCCTTGTAGGCCCCCTTTCAGATAATGGAAGACTGCTATGAGGTCTCCATGCTGCCTTCTCTTCTCCAGGCTGAAGAGCCCTAAATTTTTCAGCCTGTCTTCTGTACTATTTCTTCATAAGGAAGTGAAAATCAAAATGCAGAATGTGTAATTAGTTTATGAGCTATGTCTGCAGCACAGGACATTTGTCTTGCAGTAGATTTTACCTTAATGCTGCCAGAGCATTTAAGATATAGATCACTTGTGCTGTGATTGCACTGAGTTTTCCAGAGCAGTGAAGTCTTATTTCATCAGGTACAATATTCTTTGACTTTTGGGTTGTTTTTTTTTGTTTGTTTGTTTGCTTGGGTTTTTTTACTATACAAATGTTCAGGGTAATGATAGTGGGAGAATATTAGGACTGCAAAGAACACCAGCTGTGAATTACAGCGAAGGAAGACTATCTACAAAAATTCCAGTGAGGCAGCTATAGTTTAAATAGGTCACCCAAAGCCAGTGTGCATTTTCCTTGTAGCCAGGTGATAGTGCTTCACAGACTTCTTCCCACAAGATCAGAAATAGCTCTGGTAATACAGAGAACTTTTGGCCTGGAGTTCTTTTCCAGTTGCAGAGAGAGAATGATGTGGCCTCTCTCATGCACAAAAACCCCAGACAGTAGAATTCTGAGGCTTTCAGTAAAAAGTAAAATTTATATAATATGCATATTTTGCTTTTGATAATGTATGTTATTTTTTCCTTATTCCCATTAGTATGTGGTAGAAATTGCACACACAGACTTCTGTTTTGAAAATTGAGTTCCCCTGCCTATCTCCCACAACATTGAACTTTACAACAGTGGCCCTTTCCTTTGTCAATCACAGTATGATTTTAAAAAAGCAAATATTTGCATTGTTTTGATATTTGTTCAAGAGGGCATTTTATTCACCTTTGTAAAGCATGTAAATTATTAAAGCCACCCCTGAAATTCTGCAATTGAATTGGACTTCTAATCCGTGTTTGAAAATATAAATTATTCATTGTAGGATTTAATTTAAAAGTTGGCTGTGTGGTTCCTATGGTTGTTTACATTGCATTCTGGTGAGATTGAAAGCAAAAATTAATTCCACTAGGTTCTGTTAGAGACCTTCTGACTCAATATATCTAAAGGTTGTCTTTTTATTTCTTTAAATATATAATCGCCCTTTTTTGCTTCCTATATCAAAGTAAAATATAGATAAAAAGTGAAAGTTGCTAACTGCCTTCAGCAGTAGTGATTCACTGAATGCTGCCATCCATTCACACCAGCCATAGTATGCTCTTAGGTGAGAAACATCGAGGGAAAATTGATGTCTGAAGTGGGAATACTATTATTTCCACATATTATGTTTCATCGTGAGCAAGAAATGAATTTTTGTGCTTAGACTCTGATAATTTGGAGATACTGGAGATACTATACAATTTTTTGAAAGAGGAGTAATGGCTTCTCCCCAACATGCAGAGAAGAGCAAGAGCCATCTCACAATTTCCCAGTGATTGTTATAACAAAGGAGAGAAGGGTTAGGTAATTGTCTGATCCAGCTTTCTGAATCTTTGTGGTTTCTGAAAAAAAAAAAAAAAAAAAAAGGAAAAAAAAAAGCATCATAGAAAAATGAGCAGAAAGACAGTCAAAATAAATATTATGAATGCATGGCATCAAAACTGAAGAATATATCTCTATGTTAAGCTCATAACAAATAAATTACGGAAGATACACTGTGTGAAAGCTAGAGATTGTTTCTCTGATTCCATTAAAAATTTTCATAAATTGTTCTTTCTATTGGTATGGGCCTATCTTAAGTATGCAGGGCTGTATTATGCCACTTCAAGTTTGTTTGGTCTTTTAATAGTATTCCCTTTATTCCTGTGAAAATACTACACCTCAGAAATGACTGGGCTGAAAAACAGAACAGAGTGCGTGCTTTCAATACACAGGATTACAAAGCAGACACAGGCTCCATACAGGTCGGGATACACATGAGCATGAGATGAAGGTCAAATGTGTTAGGTCCTATGAAGAGTGGCTTAGACACAACAGTTCTATGGGTTCCTAGAGAAGATTGGTCAAAGCTGCAGTTATTCTGTATTTAACTTGGTTTAACTGAGATCCAAATACATCATTCTGGCTGAGGCTGTTTCTTCCAAGTTCACTAATGTTGTGGCCTGCTTTAACCTTATTCCCCTTGTGTTCTTGACGTTGCAATGCATACCACTTGAGTGAGGTTGTAGTATGTTTTTTGAGCAAATGCTTAGTTTTAAATTGCTGCTTCTTTTTGATCATACATACTTAAATACATTTGTGTTTGCCTAAAATGTGTAATGTTGCAACTGGCTGTCATGGCAGCCTGTGCATTTACGTGCTGCAATCCTGTTCAGTGCTTCAGCTACAGGTCAAGAGTAACCATACGCGGCCATTTTTTTATTTACACCTCTGTCATTTCCCATCATTTCCCACCATTTCAACAGGTTTGTCTTTCCTCCTTTATAAAAAGAAGTACTTTAGAAGAAGGTTTATTCAAAATGTCAGCTGAAATAATAAAAAATCTGTGATTGAGGCTTTAGCACATGAAATATGGTGAAATTATATCAGTGAGTCTGAGAACTAACTGGGCTTTGTAGGGTTTCTGATTTGATCCTTTAGCAAAGCAAGCATAAATAAGCACTTGAAAACTTTCAGGACCATAGTGCATTTCTTGTTTCCTTTAAGAGATATCATTTATTAATATATATGACACTTGGTTTTATTTTTCTAAAAGATACATCCACTGTGTGCAGTATTTTCCTCCACAGACTCACTAATGATACTTACCTTTTGCAGTGCTCAGGAACTGACAGAAAATGTTATTTTCTTCCCTATAGGTTTTTTGTCAATTTCAGTGAAATGTGCTTAAGTAGCTTTGCGTGGGGAGAAAAGAAGGAAAAAAGATTTCTGTCATCAGAAAATATGCGCTGAAAGGATGTGGTGGAACATTGTGAAATACAACTTCAGTACTAGAATGGGAAGGGACCATATTTGGCTTTTTTGTTTTTCTCGAATGTACTGGAGGTGAGCTCTTGATTCTGTTGAATACCATGGAGAACTTCTGCATAGATGGAAAAAATATTTTTTTATTTGTTGTTTAATATTTTTCCATAGAACCATTTAGGTTGGAAAAGACCTTTAGGATCATCAGTTCCAGCTGTTTTTTCTCTCAGCCTTTATCATAGTACAAATATTCCACAACCTCCAGGAGTTTTTCTTCATTGACTATAAAATACTTGCCTTAGCACTTTCTGGTGTTTCTGCTGCCAAATTTGTATTTGGTTTGGTGTTTGGTCTCTTCTTTCCCTCCCGTGTCTGATTCCAGTATACGGAACTTATCTTTGCCAACGGTTTTGTGCCATGTCTGAAAGAACCCCAGTAATTGCTCCAGTATATTCTTCTAGTTGCTCCTAAAATCTGATTATGTCATTCTCTATAGCTTCAGTCATCTAGCTAGAGAGTGTCAAATATGCAGCTTTGCTATCCTAAGGTGTGATCATTTCAATTCTTAGCTTCCTCTTCTCTAAATAATTTATGTAAAACAGAAAAAGGAATGCTTTCCTTTCTTATAGTTAAACCAATGTTAGGCTCTCTAGGCAAAAGCTAAAGTGACTTTGAAAAAAACTTGGACACAGAATAATTTTCCCATCTTCCTGACATAGGTATGTCCATGGCCTGGATATTATATAGCATTTCCAGTCTTAGTGTAAAGCACTCCCTAAGATTTGGTATTCATATTATGGAATCACTGTGGAGGAGTGAACATGCTGTGAATGAACCAAATTCTGAAACCAAGGAAAGTTATGTGGATATTCTGGCTTCCAGACTATACTTTCTGGAACAGTTTCTATTCAAAGAGTATCATACATAGTCTCCATGGACTTGGCGTGTGGCTGAGCTTGCATGAAACAAACCTCAGAAAATAAGTGTCAGATCAGCAGTTCCAAGTCAGACGAATCATTATCTACTGCCCTACATTACTCTCACAACGTCCAGTGATTTGTAGCTCAACTGTTATTGAACCAAATGTAGTTTCTTTCTGTTTAAGAGGTTGTGCTTCATCTCTCTGTCCAGGTTTGGTTTTGTTTGGTTTTTAAATTACTGTAGGATTCTTGCCTCAGTAATATCCTTTGGTTGAGGCTGCAAATATAAATAGTGAGTGTTAGGTTAATCCAGTTTAGGCTTAAGTGTATGTAGGATCATATGGCTAAATTTCTTGAAACTCCTGTCATCTTCTATAGTAGCACATCCATCTATCAGTGAAACATCAGTTATACACATCTTTTTTTCTGATTTACTGCAAATGTGCATAACTACTAGACTCTTCCTTGGACACTTAACCGGTGTAAATAGTTTAAAGAACAATATCAGACACTTTTTGGTAACACCACTTTTTTTGGGGGGGGGAGGAGGAGAAGGAAAGAAAAGGGGGAGAGAGTGATTTTAGCAGAGCTCATATATTAGCATATTGCCTTTGACACAGGCTTTAATCAAGAAGGTTTTTGAGAACTCTAGAGAAAAATGTTGGTGGAGTGGCTTACTGGGAAACAGTTTGGAGATTTTTTACTTTTTTTATTTTTTTATTATTTAAAGGTGTGCAAATCAGTGGAGGAAAAATTTCAGAATCACCCATGTTTCATTTTGCATAGCAGTACCAGCATTTGGGAACATAAATCTATTTGGAAGTACTTCTGGTCCTTAGAGAATAAGTACTATTCTGCCTTGGGCATAAGATAGAGACCTAAGTTTAAGACCCTGTTACACACAGCAGTGTCCAACAAGGAAATATATGTCTGGGCCCTGTAGGTAATACAGTCATACTAGTGCATTTTTAAATTTAAGTTTACAATGCATTTCAAGGTCAGATAACAGTAATTTAGGATTCTCTTGACCATGTTGTTTTGGGAGCATGGATACATTCATGACTTTAGCTGATGTAATATAACTTGCCTCAGACTCTTGTTAAGGTGCTTAAGACATTGTCAGATGATAAAAACTCAGTATGAATTGTCTCACTATCTTTCATCTGGTTTAATGACATAACTCTTGCTTCAGAACTCTAATTTCTGTAAATTTCATGTTAAACCGGAGAAGATGGCATTGATATGAGCATTTCAAAATTGATGGCAACATGTCAGATTGTGTTCAGTCAATAGAACCTGCTGAAGTTTCCAGTATTTGTGCTACTTCGTGTAAGAGGAAGTCTGACTTGGTGTCAAAGAGGCTTCACAGCAAGAAAGAATGATGAAATAAGAATAATTTATGAAAGATTTACAGTAACTTATATACACCTTGTTCTACTTTGCTAGTATGTAAAAACTGCAGACTACATTTGTAACAGAAATCACACACAGAATGTCTAACTTATTAAATATGAGTTTAAAATTAATCCTATTCATTTTTTCATGTCAGCTTTGGAATTGTCTTCAATTGCTAAAGAATTCAGTTGCTAGAATTGTCTTCTATGTGGACTTGCAGTGACACCACTTTATGAATTCTGTCAATGAAGAATTTCTATTGTCACAGTATGTGAGGGAAACTGAATAATATTGTTACTTTCTTTTTCATCAGATTTTAGATCTGCAGGGTTTGTTTTTTTTTTTCCTCATTTATCAAATCCATCAAGAATCTGAGGCTAATGGTGCCTCATAGTTGTATTTATCATCATTGCTGGCAATAAAAGATTCTGTACTCAGAAATTGGTTGATGATTCTGTTTATATAATAGGAAAACTAGAGTCTCTATATTGCTACCTATAGTTATAGCTAATTTGTTGTCAGTAAGGAAAGGAGATACACCTCCAAAGCTCATGGGATATAGGCAATGCTTATAAAATGTTTGGCATCCTATTTATTCTGTCCTATAGAATGGCATCCTATTTGAAAATTGTGAGAAACCATTTCAAACAAATTTGATTAAATGCTTGACCATAAGGGCATAATTTTTTGGTAAAGTGGAAATGTATTGTAGGTACAGAATTTCAACAGTTTTCTATAGGAATGTTTCTGAAATCCATTGTGGACTCCCTTGTCACACCAATAGAAAGAAATGAAATAAGAAGCGTATGGTAAGCACAAATATGAAGGTTTTGATATAGATCGCATGATTCGTTGCAGATTCATATTAAGCCTGATGCTTAATATGGTGCATGTCAAAGAACTGTATGATGTTATGTGGCTTACTGGTAGACGTTTGCATCTTGGGAAAACAAATTCACAAATATCGATTTAAACATGTATGTAGATGATAGAAGCCAAGCAAACTTCTGATCTGATGTATGTCTTCCACTGGACATAACAGAAAGGAAAATCTATATTACTATTTCTAAAGTTAAGGAAATACAAGAAAATGCAGATATGAGGCACTCTGGAAAATATTATCTTAAATCAGTGATCAGATTGGCTGAGTCAAAAAGATAGATTTGCTTTGCCAAAATTATGAAAAAGTGTATTGTCTCACTTTGCACACTAAATGACTTTGGTTGATTTCAGTTAAGAATTATTCCATAGCTTGAACAAGAATTAATACAATTTGCCCTTAATGAAGTGAATATTGATTTCCTAGGAAAAAAAGAAAAGTCTGTATAAGTTTATCTAGAGGTAATCCAATACCAATAGCAATAAGGATAAAAAAGGTTGCACCTTTGGCAAGTGTGATGAGACTAACTAGTATTAAAAGTTTCCTGGTGGAATATGCAGTTTCCTAATTAGGACATTTTCCTATGTTAATAAATAATTCCTATGTTAGAAAATAAGAGTAGCATTTTGTGTATGATAACACTTCGTCACTGAAGTGTTAGCTTTTATGGGACATGCAAGTTACATATTTGTAAGCACTGCACACTTTTATGGCTTATTTTATTCTTAAGCAGCTTTGCACTTATGGATGCAATTTTGTACTATTTATTAGATTATTGTCCTGGCCTACCTAACGATAAAATATTTTTTCGAAATTTATACATCCATAAAACATGTATTTTACTGTTCCATTGGTGCATAACATCTGATACGCTAACAATATTGATAACTTGGAAGCTGTTTTCTGAGAATTTATGATAAGGATTTTTAAATGAAAGATATAAAATTGCCGAAATCAATTTTTTCCTCTAAATTTTGAACATTTTCATTTTCTGAAAGTGAATTGGTTTTCTTTTTCTTTATTTTTTTTTTCCCAGGATAAAATTACTTTGTTTATAGTACATTGAAATGATTTGAAATTTTATCTTTCTGAAACCCTTAAAACATTATTTCATATGGAGTAGTGATTCATTAGTATTTTTTGTCTCATTTTCCTAATCGCACTGGGAAAAAACCTTAAACTATCAATCTTCATTTTTTTTTTTCATTCTACTAAATGGGAAATCAGTTTCTTAATTGTCAAAAATTCAAGTTGAAGTCCTGCACACTCTCTGATGCTTCAACTTTCTAGTAACACTAGTAAGCTAAGCAGCTATAGGAAAATTAAATTTAATAAAGATGTTATTAATTTCCTAGACTTTCTCTACTGAATTATAAAAGTTACATTTGCACTTGTCAATACAATGTCTGATCTTGAAATGATTTAGTAGTCTCAGGACAACAGTACAGTCAAGAGTGGTTGTTTATCAAAAAGCTTCTGTAGTATTTTATAGCTTCTTTTATGTGTAGCTATTTTAAAAAATTGTATTTGTAAAGACCACTACTTTTGCTATGAAATGTGCTGTATATTTTCCTTTATACTGAAAGCTTTTTCTTGCATATTACTGTGTAAAATAATTATGAATTTTCCATCCTTGTTACTGGCAGTATAGATGTGCTACACCATGGTTTTTCACTGTGAGAAACCATGTGAAGTATGAAAGGCTGCTCTTGTCCCCCATACCATGACAGCTATTTGTTCTGTGTGAAGAGCATTAAGCAGCACAGTACCATCTGTACAATGTTGCCTACTGTGGAGGGCTCCAGTTAAAGAAATTAATTCTCAGGAAATTGCAGAGCATCAGTCTAAGGTAATCCAAGGAAATGAAAGGGCAACATGAAATATTTCTTCTTTGTTTATTGATTTCTACTTAAAATGGATTTGTAATGTTTCTTCTATCAACATGTTTGTTTATTTAAGACATTTCTCATGGTATTTGCTCAACTGTTGAATATCACAGTTTGGGAATTAAATGTGTCTTTGTAGGAGAATGTGGACCTGAGACAGACTGCTTAAAATTTAGACTACATAAGCTAGAGGAAATTAAACACTTAAATGCTCCAGGCACTGAAACTTGATTGTCATGTTGATAAACTTTTGTAATGGTTTTACCTCTGTTTTGACACACAGGCTTGCAGATGGTTCTCAAGTGCCATTGGGGTGTGCATGGTCACGGGCCACTTCCAAAAAACAGTTTGGACATCGTAATCAGCTCTGAGAGAATAAGAGAGTTTCTAGAAAAAGCCTTTTAATGCCAAGATAACTTCAGTGTCTGAGGATGCTCCTGAGCACTTTAAGTGTATTAGTGTAAAAGTAGCTTTGCAATCTGTGGCATGTGTACAAGGGAAAAGAAGGAAAAGCAATGTATACAAAGCTTCTTATTTTCACAGAGTATGTTGCAGGGAAATTTCTTTAATTTGTATAGTATTTGATGAATGATGATTGCTGCTGGAGACCTTCAGATTAGTTTTTACCAGAAAATGAATTTCTTTCAGTCTTGTTTGGTGGAAATGAGCTCTACTAAGCATCCATTCTTTAAAGACAAGTCATAAAGTCAGCATTTTGTTCTGGGTTACAAAATTATTACATCTGGCACAAATAGGAGGAAATAATATAAAATGACAGATGTGTCACTCTAGGGGCAGGCAGAAGATGAAAGTTTCACAGCAAACTTCCTCACTTGGTAGACATACAAAAAGCTTACTTTTCATTCTTTATGACTGTGTGTGGACAAAGAATGTCAAGCCTAAAGAAAATCAGAGATGGAGAATGACTGTTTTTGTACCATTTGTATGACTTTTTCAGCATCCTCAGAACTTACAGTAAATTCTAGTTAAAACTAATATTTCTCCTATTTTCTCTTGAAGGTATCAATCTTTCTACATTAAGGTGAGCTGGAAAAATCCCAAGGGGAAGCAGGTGTAAGTATTGTATCGCTGCCATCAGCTTGTACAATTTTCTGTTAAAACTGGCTTTTGTATACTTTTTCCTTTGCCTTTGCATGCTTACTGCAGCAAACTTACTTCCATCTCTCACAAACTTCTCCTTGCTACTTTTCCAGTTCCTTTCAACTTCTTTACATAGTGTTATCACTTCCTTCTCTTGTTCCTTAAGTGTTGTTACACTAAGTGGCAGTGACAGGTGTGCCTGATTTCAAAATTCATATAGTCCAGTTGGTTATGCATTTTCTGACTTGTTCAAGAGAATAGAAAATGTCGAACTTGGACCACAGTTCTTCTGGGCAAATAAAATTAAGCTCCTCTACCCCATTATGAAATATGTTGCAAGCAGCTTGTTCCCTCCCTCAGCCTCCTTTCAAAATTGATTGAAATGAACTAAATACCAAGATTTATGGGAATGGACATGTTTATAGTAGATTGAATCCGAAAGCTAAGGATGGTGCTTATTTTCAGTAGGAAATAAAGCTACAAACACCGACTTGTCATTTTTATGTTCCCAGTGCAGTATGCTGATTAGTGTCATTATTGTTGAAGTGACTCTTTTGATGCTTTTTGAATTTCTAAGTCATTTTCTTTTCTCTCCTTTTTTGTCCTTATAAAATCAACTTTAACTTTCAGGTGTGTTAACTTGTTAAATTTGCGACAGCTATCTACAACTTAAGCTAAAATATACACTTAAAAAAAAAAAATCAAAAAAAAACCCAAAAAAAACCGAAAACAAACAAGCTTTCAATAAGATTCCAAAATTCAGACTAGAGCTTGATGGGTTATATATTTTTTTGTTCCAGTTTGAAATAGACTCAGCAAGGATATGGGTTTGATAAATGAATTATTATGGTCCCTTATTCTCTGTTATCTCCTAGCCCCAGGCCTATTTTAAACAATGTTTATTCACTTTTCTGTATCTGCTGCATGAGATCTGGATTCACAGGACACTTTTGCTCTTTTTGTACTTCCAAAAGTGGAAAGTTTCCAGCAGGTCCATCTTCTGCCAGTCTGACCTTTCTCTTTGCAAAGCAGTAACATTAGAGGAGAGCTGATATCCGTAGAATGGACCAGTATCTGCGCCAAATGGAGCTTTTTACTATCCGCCTGTTGGCTGTTTGATAGTCTAGTGATACCTTTGATTGTAACAGAGTTTCTTTCTGGTTTACACAATTTTACCTTGAAAGAACTAGACGCTGTTCCATGCTTTGATATACTCATTAAACAGCTTATTGTAAATTACTCCTATTGTGTTCATATTGTAACAAGACAATGCTCCAAACATTTCTTAGGGTATACTTATGAATCTAAGTCATAGAAGAAAAAAACTATAGGTAATTAGTAAACCGTAATCAGGAGCTTTAAATTAAGATTTGACCTTTAAAGGTTTTCAAACTGTTTTAAAAGATGTAGGTTTCCCTGCTCTCTACTCCCAAAGGATATATTCTAAATAGCAATCCAGGTTTTCGGTGATTGACTTATCAGGATTATCAGCTGTAAACCAAGTCCACAGTGTCTTTCTTTGAGCAAAGTTTGTAAACCAGACTTTTAGCTCTGGATCTCCTCTTGGCTCTTCCTCTGGGATGTACCTGATGTTGCCCGGCAACGCCTGATCCAAGTAATGGGGAAAGCTAACCCTGCCCATCCTTGTGTTCTTCCTGGAGGAAAGACAGATTTCAGTGGAATTAGTAGACAGAAACACAATAAAGTAATCCACTAAGGGGTCATTTTCAGTGGTCAAAGGTTTGTTACAAAACACAGACTTTATGCATTTATCTGACACATTAAATATTTTTTTTCTTTTTTAATTCTTAGGCATGCTGTATACAATGTATACAAAAATAGGAAACCTTCAATGTAAAAGTTATTTTAGAACATTTTAATGGCTAGGATAATATAGGTCACCATTCAGTTAGGAAGAAAAGACATTAAGGATTCTTGAAATGTGGAGGAGGGAGCAGGGGAGAGAAGGGAAGCTTAAAAAATATTGCCATGCCTTTCATAGCTTTGAATATTCTTTCTGAAAAAGTTTGGCTGTAATTGCATTTTCATCACCTGCTTATGTTTTATTGTCTTTTTTTAATGCCTCATGATTTAGAGTAATGCCAATCTATCACTTCAATTAAATCTTTCCAAGTTCTATTATAATAATAGATTCATGCTCATTTTCTGCTGTATTGTCAAATACTTTTCATATAAAATTTTAAAACTTAATTTCAGGTTTTGCATAGTTGCATGTCAGATCTGTTTCCAAATGCATTCTCTTTGGTTTTTATCTATCTTAGGTCCTGTTTTTCTTTAATCAGAGTCACTACTGCCTGTGTCTTGAGCATTAATATAAATTATGGAAAACACTCATGTGAATGGAAGATCCTAAGAAACTCCACCATAGTGCTCAGGTCTCTGATTAAAATTTGCCCTGGAATAGCTGAAGTTCATTGATAACTGCCTGGTTGCTGCTTTATGTTTCCTGCTAATTGAGTCTAGATCTATAATTGCAACTGTCCAAATCTGCAATTGCCATGTCACCTCCAGGGCATTGCAGTGCTGCAGCCATCACTCCAGTGGGTTTTGAAGCACTTCCTACATCAAGTAAATGCTGGTTTCAAAGCCAGCAAAGAACCACTTTGGCTATGTAGTGTGGAAATTTCAGTAATATTACTGTTAAAAATTGTTGTGTTCTAGGTGCTGAAATGATACTGTACAAAAAGCCTTGGCATTCAATTATATGTGTGAAAGCTCAGCCTTAACACATTGCATGCAAAAGTTTAAAAATATGAAGTAACAACGGACTAAAGGCAGTGAGAACCTTGCTGTGTGAGGACATTTTTTTGGAGTTCATGAACAGGCTAAGCTGTAACACAAAGTTTTCAAAAGCCAGAAGGGAGATGATCTGAGATTTAACTTTTTCCATTTTACTTGTTTGATTTTGTAGAATCGTAGTCACGATTTTTAGTCCTTGTGACAAACAACTTCAAACCAGCTGCACATCTCCGAGCATTTCACCTTCTTACAGAAAAGCACCCTGAAAGCCCAACCAGGGCTTCTGTACAGGACTTGTACACTGCATGAACTGAAGCCTGGGCAAAGACCTGAGCAGAGTTATTTTAATTTTTGATCACTGGTTGGTATATTAACTTTTCTATACAATAAAAAAAAAATGATTTCTGCACATAGAAAGGATGTCTAATTAAAGACTTTCTGTTGTGAGCATTATAAGCAATTCCAACTCTGCTTTGATACTAGGAGAGTGGACGCAAGGATTAATTGATTTGTTGAAAGCTGGTGAATGTAAAGCAGAGTTTAGAGGCAAGGTTAGAATTTACTGCTTTCTATGGCTCGCTTCTTCTGCAGGAAAAGTTGGGAAAAAAATGCTGAGACTGAATTAGAGATTCTTTACCTGTGAAAAGATATTTGAGAAGGAAAGCAAAGAATAAACCATGCTTTTTATTCAAAAGATAACTGTTATGCAAGCCTGATTGCTGTTTTAATAAGAGATAATGAAGTTAGTAAATATCCTATATTTTGATAGTGAAATTTAAATTTAAAAAAAATTTAAGAAAACTGGATTTTCTGTCCAAACTTCTGAGCATTTTGGGATTTTTGTGTGCTTGCATGTTTGTGTATTTGTCTACATATAGGTATGCAAATAAAACGTATGTGTATAAAGAGAATTAAGGATATCAGGACACTTTTGTTCTCCAGTCAGCAAAAAGATTGATTATAAAAGATAGATGGTAGGAATTGCTGACTCCAGTATCCTTTCACTACTCTTTAATCCAGCAAATTGATTTTATTTCCAGACAGTGAGACTGACAGGGTGATATTTTGCTACTTATCAGTTTCTACCTTGCAAAGTGAAACTTATGGGCTATTGCTTTAGAGCTGCTTTGCATTAGCGGAACACCACAGAGTATCCAGAAGCAAGAGAGAAATCCTATTCACTAGTCCAGATTATCACCTCTCATCTAGGCTGCTAAGGATGAAAGACCAACTAGTAGTTCAGTGGGTGCAAACTTCACTGCAGACTAAAGTTAATTTGAAGGAAGTGAGGGCTTGCTGAATATGCCTGATAAACTCTTTTTAAATATAGTGATTTACACTGCTAGAGAATTACTGCATGGTGATCCTTTTGTGAAATGGAAAAAAAAAAAAAAGCCTAAATTCTCCCTCTTAAAATTCTTCATGACCCCCTGCCTAGGCAGCAGTTCAGTGATACTGATGAGATAGTAAGATTTAGACTGAATAACAGAGAGGATGTGCTTCTCTGCATGGAAAGTCACTGAAGTTATTATAATGCTGGTGTGTCTGTAACATCTCCAACACCAAAAAAAGCTGTAATTTAGCTCTATTTCAGTATTTATGGAGATCTTGGAAGAATTACAAGTCACGTAACTTGTAAACTCTTATTTATATTTCCCCATAGCAGTAGCAGCACTTACTTGATGTAAAAATTCACAACACAGAACTGAACTCCAAGCATGCCTTTACCATGACGTATCCAGGTTCTGCCAACTTCCTGCAGCCTCAAGATTATTTTATTACGTCCACAGGCTCACTTTCTTACTCTAGTATGATGAGATAATTTGGCTAATTTCAAATAATTTTTAAGTTTCAAGAAGACAGATAATTTTAAATTGCTATTCCTGCTACATTTAGTCAAATTTTGAATTAACATTTCATTGGACGCGATAACCTGTAAGATTTCAGAAGGAAAAACTGGTGATGTCTTTTACTATGTGAATCAATTAAGAGTGCTAAAAAAATTGTTTACTTAAATATATAATGAAGGACAGCAAAGTGCCTATGTAGTCTCTCTCATCCTTAGCACAGCTAATTCAGAATGCTTGCTGAGAATTTTGCCCCAGTATAATGTGATTAATTTGCTTTCGTACCTTTAATATTACAGCTCATAATTCCGTGAATCTGGGGTTTGCCTCACAAATCAGTAATAAAATATGACTTCTTTTCACCCCTTTCAATTAACTAATTTTGTTTTAATTAGTAGCAGTGTAATTCCTGTCTGTTTTGTGGATTCTTGTATATATTAATAAAGTATCTCCTTACCATTATGCAGTAGAAAAAAAGCTATGTTCACAAATCAGTTCAATATTGTCCTTTATCCTGATATATGCAGTCCTCCAAGTCTTTCTCTTCTTGAAATAAAAGCCCAGGAAATAGTAATCCCTGTCTTAATTTTTCTAGTGCTATAAAATGAACATTGTTATCTCTCTTCTGGTCAGTAATTGGTGGTGGCTGCACTCCTTTATTTCTTTGAAACAGCAACCAATGCAATGGGAGGCACTAGTTTGACTACTGTGTCTGTGAAGTCTCAATGAAAGCAAAAGGAAAAAAAAAAATAAGCAGTTCAGGACTGTGGCTGGTTTAGAAATAATCCTTAGCTGCTCTCAAATGAATACTGAGCAGGTTTTATATCTGCAGCGGTGTGTCTGTGCTGGAAGTAATGGAAATAATGACTGCTACTTCTTGTAACTGCTGAATTGATCACTACTGCCTCTGGAAACTGGGGACCAAATATGAGTAAATACTAACTCTAAATGTAAATATCGATCTGTGCATCATTCGAAGAGTGACAATTTTGGAAGGAAAATAGGCTAACAGGGCAGATTTACATGCTTGCTCTCTTCTTGCCCCAGGCCAGGAATATAGTAGAAATTGCAGAAAAAATGGAGAGCTCTCCTCTCAGGAGGTCTCAAGCCAACATTCACAGCAAGCTGACACTTCTTATTCCAATAGGTGTAGATGCACCGATTTTGATCCATCCTTGTATTTCTTTTAGCTTTACATCTCCTTTTGTTTCAGCATTTTGCATTTTCAGTGATGCTTGTTGTACCAGAGGACAATTTTTATGAGCTTTGCTTAGGCTCAGATCTTCTTTTTTGGAAGAAAGTTAAACTCTGGTTAAAATCTAATTGCATTGTCTGGGTTACCTGTAATTGTGCACACACCAGTAATCTGCCTATTTCCATATTATGAGCTCCAATTAGCTTTCCATGTTAATCTCCCCTGAATGAGAGATTTTTGCTTAATTTCTTTCTTTACAGAAAGTAATGTCCACCTTTTTTTTTAACTGATATCCTTTCATTTCAGCAGTTTCACTTTTGCAGAGAGTGTGATGCTGCTTACATTTTTGTGATGGCTTTATGATTGATTTCCATTTTTTAATTAATAGAAAATTTAAAACCTCCTGAGAGTACTCATTCTATCAGAGTTGCAGGTGTTTTTAGATTGTCATCTTTTTGTTGACATGCAACGCTTACAGGCACACAATATAGAGCTGATTATCTTATTTTCTTTTAGAGTTTTAACATTTGCTGAAGTTTACTTGCCCTTGTTTCCTCCTCAGCTTATTTTATTTTTAACTCTTAGAATCAATCATGCTGTTTGGTGACCTCTTCCTTGGTGAATTATCAACTATTGCTGCCCTAGGAAAAATGCTTCTCTGACCATCCCTTCATTTTTCCCAAGTTTGGAAAGATAAGCTGCTTAAAGGAGTAGTGCTCAAGAATGTGCATTATATACATGCTGCAGCCACTGCAACCAAAAAAGGCACTCCTCTGTGGGCTGAGTTACCCAGGTCACTGAAAAGGGTATATTTACAACTGTACTACAATTTGCATTGGTTTCTGGAATGAAGGCAAATATATGACTTAAAAGTCAAAATAGGAAATAATAATTATCCCTTGCCTGTGTCCTGGGTTAGCAGTAGCAGTTGTTTTTCTCCGTCTCAGGAGCTGGTGCAGGGCTGTCTTTTTGACTACCAACGTGGGAACAGCGCTGATAGCACCAATGGTTTTAGTTGCTGCTCAGTAATGTTTGATCTGACCAAGGACTTTCTGAGTCTCATACTCTGCCAGGGAGGGGAAGGGAAACTAGGATGAAGCAGAGGCAGGATAAATGACCCAAACTAACCAAAACGGTATTCAATTCCACGGCACATCATGCCCGGTATATAAACCAGGGACAGTTACTCAGAAGGGCGAAATCACTGCTGGGTCAGGCTGGGTTATCAGTTGGCAGGTGGTGAGTGGTTGTATTCTCTTCCCTTGTTATTTCCCTTATCATTATTATTATTGGTGGTAGCAGCAGTGGTTTGTGTTATACCTTAGATACTGGACTGTTCTTAACTCAACCCGTGGGAGTTGCATTCTTTTGATTCTCCTCCCCATCCCTTTGGAAGTGGGCAGAGGAAGGGGGGGCAGTGAGAGAAGAGCCGCATGATTTCAGAGTTACTGGCTGGGCTTAAACCACGACACATTTTACTACCTTAATGTGCAAATGATGCTCTGAAAGTTTTATTGAATTAATAAAGTTTCTTTTCATCCTTCTGAAAAAGGATCAGCTGATCATCTAAAAACCTTTTCTCTATACAGGATTTGTAAATCCTGAAGTTGGAGACAGGTAATTTATAGATTAAAAATGAAATTAAATATAAAAATAAATTAAAATTCCTAAAAAAGAAGCTAAGTGTGTCTCTTTCAGTCTCTTTCAGTATGATCTCACTTCCTACTTTGGATTTTTCTCTGGAGAATCAGTCTACATGAATGAAGAATTTTTTTTAAATAATTTTTAAATTCTAGTTTTACCAGAATCTTTACGATGGATCAAATTCTATTTTTTTTTTTATTTTTTTTTTTTTTAAGAATTGAGCAATAGTGTTATTTAAATTAGTAACACACATTTAGGAAAGGCACTTTTGGGGGAAGAAATTATACAGTGCTGGCTTTGCAACATATTGTATTTGGCCTTTGAATGATTTAAGCAACAGATAAGAGACTGGCTATGTTTGCTTTCATTAATACTTTATTTTTTTCTTTACCTTTTTAGCACAACTAAGCTGTAGTTATAAATTCATTCTTGATAGATATTATCCTTGGGAACCATGCAACCATGCTGAGAGTCTTAGTTCTAAGTAGTGTTACATCTCTCAAACAGTACCTTGATTAAGGTGAACTTTAATAAGATAAATGGTGGCTGCTTAGTCATCTGTTTGGCACAGTGAGACATATCTTCAGACTAATGATAGAAGTAATGAAAATTTTTCATTTTCTTAGTGAAAGCATAAATTAGATTTTTGCAAGATTGTTGCCCACCTGTCCTGGTAAGTGTACACCTGTTAGAAAGCAATAGTAAGCAGTTTCATTTTACAGATTTTTCTCGGTAATGAAGTTGTATCAGTTTCTTTAAGTAGAAGCTGGTGAGCACTGTGTTTTGGATTTTCGGCTTGGGAACAGTGCTGATAACACCAGTGTTTATAGTTATGGCTTGG
>JASSUY010025295.1:0-27218 GCA_032466535.1 Forpus xanthops
CGCGCCTTCTGCCGCGCCGCTATGCCCGGAGGGCCCGCCAGGGGGCGCCCTGCAGGAGGGCGGGGCGGGGTTGGGGGTGGCGGCAGGGCCGCGCTGTGTCGTGCGAGCCGCTCTGGTCCGCCGGCCACGCTGGTGGTGTTGTACCGCCGCGCTGGTGGTGGTGTACCGCCGCACGCCCTCAGCGCCCACCCCTCCGCGGCCTTCCCTTCACGCCGTAGAGGCCTTTGCCGAGGGCACGTTCTGTCCCCGCCAGCACCGTTGAAGCGGGGTCGTTCCGCTCGTGCCTGCGGCTGCCATCTCCTCTTGACGCGGGCCTGGCGGGGGCGCCAGGCCGCGAGGGAGCGACGTAGGGGACGGGAATGGCGCGGAGCTCGGCCGCAAGCCCCCAGGGACAGCGGGGGCTGTCAGGACGACCCGAGGGGCAGACGCTGGAACTCCTCCTGTTGTCCTGCCCGGCTGGTCACTGGAGTGGGAGAGGATGGCGGGGCTCAGCTCGCTGGTGCTCCTTAAGCACTTGTCAGGGATTTCAGAATGTAACCTTTGCGATGGGTTTTATTGCTTGCCGCTTGACCAGGGGAGAGGGTGTGCTGCCGCCCGCGCATGGCTTTGGGCAGGGTCTGCTCCTCCGGAGCGGGTGCCGAGGTTCCCAGCAGCTCAGGAGCCAGCGCTGCTCAGCCACTGAAGCGCTTGACTGTCAGTTGCTCGGTATTCCCATTTCCAGCTCCTCCTCGTCGTCCTCTGACCAGCTCAAGTTGTCATCTGAATCCTCCTGTATGATCCTAGGCTCCTTTGTGCTTGCAGCCTTCTGCTCGCTACAGGAGTGTGACCTGCTCTGAGGGAGCTCCAGCCTAGCCCAAGAGCCACAGCTGGTTTTGCAAAGTATGATCTCCACCTTGGTAGGGACCATGCTCACAAAGCTCTTCTCTATTTCGATGACCTAGAGAGAGCGAAAAGTGCAGTGAGCTGGGCAGAGAAGGGCAGGTAGCACATGCTCATCCTTTCCCTTCTGGCAGAGCCCTGCCACAGAATAGAGGAGGAATTTCTTCTCCTAATGTGCCAGGAGACAGAGCAGGATGAAACCTGGGCTGCGGCTGAGATTCATGGTGTCCAGCTTCATCTAAGCAGCAGTGCAGGGGAGCTCAGCTAGCCACAGCCACATGCAGGGCTGCAGCACAGCCCTCTCCCCATAGCAGTAAAAGCTGCCAAAACACAGGCATACCCACAGCCAGCAGCACACACCAGAAAGAAAGGCAACATGTATTCCTGAGTCTCACTGCTCTTCCCCAGCCAGCAAGCAGTGGAGAAATCAAAGAGCCTCTGAAACAGCCCTTATAACCCCAAAGGCATTTCCAAAGAGAGATGGCTATAAATGTCAGTATATGGGTGACCTGGCCCAGGAACAACAGCAAGCACAGGCTGGCTTGCTGCATTGCAGCCCAGCCCTATGCAGACTACTGGAATAGGGAAACCAGGGTAAACAGAATCTTACCCCCCAAAGATTCATTTCAGCCTGGAAAATCTTATTCCCTTCAAAGATGATGTGAACCTCAAGCTGAAAGATCAACAGAAAATTACCTGAGTGGGTAGCACATCACTGCCAGAACTCTTCCTCAGACAGTGCATCTGCCTCAAAGCACCATAACACATCCCATATCCTGGCTCTGATGTAATGGTCTGGTGATACCCTTGGGATCATTTCACCCCCTGGAAGCACTTCACCCCCTTCAGAGCATGCCAGATTCACCTGTGCCACCAGTTGAGGGATTCAGGATCAGCAAAGCCACCTACTGAGGCTCAAAGCTGCTGAGCCAGAGTGGCTGGGCCGATGCTCCTGCAGCACCGAAGCCAAGGGGCTCTCAGCTTTGTGACAGCAGGTTGGCAGTGCCAACCCCAGCTGCAGCAATAGACCAAACAGGCCATCAAAGAGCACCAGGCACACGGCTGGCTCCTGGCTATTGATCAAAATTAGGTGCCATGAAAACACACCCCCCAGCCCAGCTCTGCCAGCCCCACTCACCGCAGTACGGTTGGCTTTCACACTGCTGAGGGCAGGCAGCGGGTTCTTGGCATAGACCGTCACCACCACCTGGCTGCTGGTTTGATGCCAGTCCTGCCGGCATGACACTGCCTTCTTGTCCTGCCATGGAGAGAAACCCATCATGGCACAGTGTCTAGCCCAAACACACTTCAAACAGAGTGCATGTCTGTACCAGAGGATGCTCCTTTGCAGAGCACTGGCTGAGGCAGGCATCAGCCAAACAAGATCAAGCCCTACTTTTTGTGCTTTTTTTTTGAGGGGTGGCAGTTAAGGATATATTGGGACCAGAGATTTCCCCTTTTGTTCTAGAGCCACTTGGCTGTGCCCAAGCTCATATATGCTGTGCAGGTGCCCAAGCTCATATATGCTGTGCAGAGTCAGAAATCTCAGTCTGGAGGGCAGTGTAGGGACTGTTGCTGTATCACACCACCATGCTATATTTTGGAGGTAGATGAGTCCAAACTGGCCGTGTTTCACTTTTCTCCCACAGGACCCACACCTCATCCACGCCACAAGACAGTTTAACTGCACCAGGCATTTCTGAAGCATCTCCACGAGACAAGCCCTCAGCAGCCCTCATCATTGCCAGCTAAAGAAATGCCTCAGGATGAGCCCCAGCCCCAAACTCAGGTGACAATTAGCACAAAGCATATGCATCACAATGTCACAATTTCATTCCCTGCAGCTTCCTTTATATCCACTACATGTTTTCTGCTCCAGGACAAAGAACAGTCTGGTGTCAGAGGCGATTGCTCAGAGCAGTGCTGACTCAGAGGAACATGGTGACCTTTCAGTAATATCCTGGGCCACTTTGGTGCAGCTTTCCCAGCTAAAGCCTGTTTACAGCCTAGAGTTTTCTACACATACACACACAACACTGGGAATTCAGATATTCTCCCTATTGCCCTGCCGCAGCCCATGTTGCTGTATAGATGAGATCCCTCCTGAAAAGCAGTTGCAGAAAAAAAGCTTCATTAAAACCAGATTCAGTCGTCTGACAAAACCTTTGAGGGTTTTTCCCATGTTCAGCTGCCTGCCCCCGTGCAGCAGACGTCAGTGCTGCCTATGCTGTGCCTGGGGCCACCTCCTGCCTTGTGCGGCTTCCTGTTGCACATCTGCGTGTTGGCTGTGACAGATGACACGTTTTGTGGATGCAGGAGCAGCATTTTAAATAGCACCTGGGTGAAGATGAGGCATTCAACCCTGCACAGTCATCTGCGGCAATTATGAAAATTAAGAGAATTAAACGCATAACCCTGTGTGAATGCAGAGCAAGGGAAGGAGCACCCTCAGGTGCCAGCAACCGGACTGT
This sequence comes from Forpus xanthops, assembly GCA_032466535.1. NCBI lineage: Eukaryota > Metazoa > Chordata > Aves > Psittaciformes > Psittacidae > Forpus > Forpus xanthops. The sequence goes on from JASSUY010025295.1 coordinate 3,351, forward strand.
GCTCACAGGGTTCCCTGCCCACCAAGAGCCCTCTTACCCCCTTCCCTGCCCAGCAGTGCTGCCCACGGCTGCAGCCCGGCTGTTCCAGGAAGGTGCTGAAGTCCATGGTTTTGACTCCGCAGCAGCTCCAGAACTTCAGCCTGGAAGAGAAGTCAGTGACCTGAGCAGGGAGCACCCACAGAAGCAGGCTTTGGGGGTGGTAGGGGAGAGTGGCCTGGAGCCAGCGGCTCCCCCTGCACCCACAACTGCACTGGCGACATCGCTGAGGCCACACAGCCTTGCAATGTGGCACAGCCCTCAGCAGGGTCAGTTTGCTTCCTGGTGAAGAGTTGTTTCTTACCCCTCATGGAAGACAGGAACACCAGGATGGAAAGTACAAACCTCTGTGTTGCTTTCTGGGCCTTGGTAGATCTGTGGAGCAAGAAGCAGAGGAAATTTTTGGCTGTGCTTCAGGCATGAAGCAGTGTGACACAGCCATTCATGTGCCCACTGGTGCCCATCCCTGCTTAGCGCACAGCGTGGTGCCCAACATCACCCTTTCACTAGGTCCAGGATCTGTGACAACTTACTCTGGGACTCTGCCTCTCTGGCAGCCTGGCCTGCTACCTGCTTGTGCCATCAGGGCAGCCACCCTAAGCTCACCAGCACCCCAGAGCCAGCCCTGACACCCTGGCAGCAGCCCCTTTGTATGCCACATCCCAAACACAGCCTGATCCCAGCCTAGGACTGGGAACATCAGGTCAGTGGGCAAGTTTGTACACCACAGAAACTTGGTGCAAGGGGCTGTTTGTCCCTCCTGTCCTTTCCCGTCCTTCCCAGAGCATGTCAGTCTTATGTCCTTACTCACCTGCTGCCTTCTGCTCCCTGTTCACTTCCCTCTCTGCTGCTTTCCAAGCTTGCCAGCCCTCCCGCAGCATGGTCCTTCCACCACACACAATCCCAGACTTCTTAGGGCTGGAAGGGACCTCTGGAGGTCACCCAGTCCAACCCTCTGCCAAGGCAGGGCTGCCTAGACCAGGTGACACAGGAACGCATTCCAGTCCCGGTGGACTCCTCAAGGCAGGCTGCCTTGGGATGTGATACAAACTGGGCTCTGCTGCATTAGTTAAATGTAGGCGGGAATTATTCTGCATGTGTTTTATCTATATGCCCATATCCTGAATATGTGCTACATTTCATTGCAAGCAATTAGCAGCAGTGAAATGCAAATGTACCTCCAATCAGGAATCTAGAAGCCTCTGGCAGGAACGTGGCTGGGAAGTGACAGTCAGCTGCTCTAGGGGTGGGTTGAGCAGGAGCATACAGAGCTGATGGGCACTTCCACCAGCACAGCACCTTGTGGAACTGGAAGATGAGCCCCTAAGCTGTGCCTGCAGTCCTGCTGGCCATGTGAAGATGGGACCTTCTGGGTACTCACCGCCTTGCAGGCTGCATTCTTGCAGGTGGTGCCAACTCTCACCTGGGTGGTCGTCTCCCCTGTGAGAGCAGCACAGCTTCACCCTGGAGCACACACCCCCAAACCCTCCCTGTAGCCCCACCACCAGCTCCCCAGCTTCTTATGAATGGCCCCTGAGCACAGCCCATTGCGATGTGCCTCAAGATACAGCACTGGGGGTTTGCTGGTGCTGAGCATGCAGCACCTACCAGCCTGTGCTGAACCTGAAGTGCAAAACCCCGCGCTGAACTTGCCATGTGCAATCCCAAGGCCATCCATCAGCTCACCACTACTTGCGCAACTGCCCTCAAGTGCCTCGTCTTTGGAGGACAGGTTCAGTTTCTCCAGTGCCTGTTCCAGAGACCTGGATACTTTAACGGGCAGCAGTTGTCTTGGCTCATCAGAGCTGGGAAACAGCAGCAGCAAAGGCTGAGTTAGCATTTGAGGTGTTTTGCAGTGTGTCTCTGCCTCTCCAGAAGAAGCAGCAGCAGCTCCTCAGGAATGCATGAGGAATGCATGCAGATGTGGGACAGCACTCTTAGCTGAGCCCATCTCACCTTGGTCTTTCCCGTTGCATCTTCTCAGCTGATTTTGGTCCTTGTATGATGAGCTCCTCCACTGGTTTGGCCTTCTGTTTCTCTGAGGTCTCCCCTTGGCTGAAAGGCTCAGGAGGCTTCTCCTTGCTGTGAAATCCCTTTGTGCACCCCTGTGCAGCAGAGGCAAGCCCTGATGCCTGCTTTGTCCTCCCTGATCTGGCTCCTGCTCCCAAACCCTGCAAGTTTCTGTGCTTTTCTGGTTCTGTGTCCTGCAGGGATGAGCTCTTATACTGCACCAGGGCAGAGGTTGAGGCTGCAGGGATTCCCAGAGACAAGACAGCCTCACCTGGTGGCAGCCTCACCAGGGCCATGGCATACAGGTCTCAGCTCTGATACACCCCAGCCTGGTAGCTGAAGGGCAGCAAGAGTTTCCCTCACATCCTTGCTCCTCTGCTGCCTCCTTCTCCCCCCCTCCCTGACCCCAGCAACACTCAGACTTTCACTGCTGTGCTTGTGCTTGGAGCATTCGTGTTCACCCTTGCAGGATTCTGGTAGGGGACTATAGCTCCTTTGGACACCCTTCTCAGAAGTGCCTGCCACACACTTTGAGAGCATCACCCTTACAGGCTCCTTGGAAGCAGATGGGAAATCCCTGGTTGACAGGCAAAGAGGGCAGCCTTGGCACAGGATGGGCAGAACAGCACAGAGCAGGGGCAAGGAGGAGAGGACAGAGGAGCAGTGGGGCATTTGGGCTGGTGGGTTCCTCACCTTGATGGAGAGGAACTCTGAGAAGTCCGTTGTGCGTTTCTTGCAACAAGACCAGCCCTAGGCACCAGGAGATGACAGACTGGTCAAGTGTAGGCAATCCCACCAGGCACAAGGCTGCAGCTACAGCCCTGACTCCTGCCCCACTCACCTTCAGGGCATCGTGGAAGATGGGGACACCTGGGTGATACAGGCAGGCATCTGAAAGGGGAAAATCAGGAGGAGCAATCCTGCCCATGAGCCATGCATGACACCCAGCAGTTCTGAGCCAGCTCCTGCCATGCCGGGCTCAGCTCAGCCCTGTTTGGCAGCTCAGGCCATGGCATAGCAGCCAAGGCTGATTCTGAGACCAGGAAAACTGCCCACATTCCACTCATCCCAGTGCAAAGCAGATGAGCCCACTTACCGTTGGTGTTGTGCTCAGGATCAAACCTCTGCCCGCAGCCCTTGTTGTAGCACAGCGATGCCATAGCTCAGGTGTACTTGTGGCTTCCTTCACTCCTTCCACAAAAATCTGTTGTTCTCATCCCCACCTGTGATCCTCCCCCTCTGCTTTCCCCTAGTTTGCAGCCCAGGCATCGGAGGTGGCTTTGCCTATCTTTGGAGGCAGCCAGAGGAGGTGGCTGGTAACCGGAGAGCAGGCTAAAGATGGACACAGCAGCTCAGCAGCTGACGGGACCGGCGCCCGTGTTATCTCGAGAAGCATTTCTGTCCTGCCCTGCACCCAGCAGAGGGGATGGACACTGCAGGCTGGGCAGAGGACCTCCAGCACCCACTGTCCTACCAGCACCTGGCATGGGGGAGCTGGCAGCACCGCAGTGCTCACACTCGGCTCAGGACAACCTGTGATTTCCCTTGACAAAATGCTCTCAGTTATAGAAGCAGATAAGAATTTCCTGAAAAAGAAGGAAAAACTTCCCAGAGTCAAAGGGCAAAACCTGTGCTGACATGCCCCAGCCCCGAAACTGCCACTGTCTGCTTGACAGGGGCTCCAGCACAGCAAAGCAGTGCACGTGGCCAAGACACCCTTCCGTGCAGGGTTTTGTGCAACCCAGGGATGAAGACTGTCGTCTCCATAGAAGAAGAGCACAAAGCGTTGCACAGGTCCCCTGTACCCAGGAAGCTCCCTGCACCCATTCTGGGACCCAAGGGTTTTCCTTTACAAAACTCTACAAGCCAAAGGTTTTGTTTAATTCCTGCCAGCATCTGCAACAAACACTCTTTTCTTCTTGTTCCTGTGTGCAGGGACTGCTGGACACCTCAGTTTCCTGGGCACTGCCCTGATCTCCCAGAGCACACGGCACCAGGGGAGCATTTCTGCTCAGAAGCTTGGTTTAACGTAAGCCCTTGGCACTACCAGACAGGGCAAAGGACAAGTCCTGGAGGTAGAAGTGACTGGGAGTCTGCTTGGGAGGGGAGCCCACAGGGCACACTGTGGCTGGTGTAACCCCATTACTGTCCCATGATGTTGGTTTTGCACAGTTAATCCCCCTACAGCAGCCTGCAGGATCCGAGGAGATCTCCAAAGTCCAGAGTCGGGATGAGCCTTTGCCAAAGTTCTGGAGGTCACCAGGGAGATGACTGCAGATTCACCTTGAACTGCACTGCTGCTCACCTCCGGCTCAGTTCTGCCATCCTCACCTTGTGGGGACATCACCAGCCATAAAATCAGGCTTTTCTCTGTCACCTTGTTAGCGAGGAAGACAGTCCTGCAGGAGGGGAGGACATGTACCACCATCACCACCAGGCCTCCTCAGACCTGGGTACCCTCTGTATAAACCCACATCCACTCAAAACCTAGGAGGGAAACATGAGGGCAGTGGGAACTGTCACACTAGCATGAATTACATGGTTTCAAGCTGATACCTCCCTCTAAGGTCTGCAGTGCCTCAAGACACAATAAATGACACAGCAGTCCCAAAGATGGGTAAAAAATATGGTGTTCGCATCCAGAGCCTCTATTGAGGTGGGAAGATCACTTGGGACCCAGGAAGCTCAGGGAATTTGCAGTCTTGGGGGCTGAACAGAGCAATAGGGTTTCAGATCTCCTTGTCCTTTCCACAGGCTGGCAGCAGGGCTGCAGCTGTCACCATCCCAGTGCCAGCGAGAAGTGGGAGCTCGCATTATTGTACCCACTGGGAGCACACACCATGGAGGATGCTGTGGCTGACTCACACAGTGAGGCCTGTCCTTGCAGAGGGATCAGCAGGTACATGGGGGGCTGCAGCTGAGCAAAGCCCCCTCAGCACCAGAGGAGCAGCAGCCCGCAGTCCGCAGCAGCACTGCTCTGCCCTCGCTTCTCCACTGCTCCGCTGCAAAGGTCTGCAGGTAACAGAACCTACCAGGAGCACAGCCTGACAGTGACAAAGGGTAGATTGGGGTGTCCACAGCTCTCAGCACAGGGAAGGCTCCCCAGGGAGGACGAGGTGAAACAGAGATGCGCTCCAGGGGACACCTTTGGGCACCCTGTGCCAGCACTTCAGCACCCCCGCAGGAAAGAACTTCTGCCTAAGAGCTCATCTCAATCTCTCCTCTGGAAGGTTAAAGCCAGCAAGGAATGGTTCAGCAGAGAATTAAAAATAGAGCCTATTTGGTTTACGTGCACTTAATTTAATGTATAACAGAACAAAAAGTAGAAAAAAGGACCAAATTATTCTTAAACCCAACTTAATGTGTTTGCCCTTGAATGCTCAGGGTCAGTTTAAAACAGTCCCCCAGAGCCCTGGGGAGAACATGCTGGATACCTCTGTGGAAAGAAACTCCTGCTCACTCCTGGGTCCTCAGGATACCCTGTGCAATCCAGGGCAGTGTAAAAGGAGCTCAGTCCTAAAGCATGGAGTAATTCCTCCGTAGAAAAGGCTGGTTAGAGAAAGGAAATAATCCCTGACATACATACTACAGCTACATATGCTAGGAGGCAGAATTCATGCTCTAGTTACCTGGGAAATAAAATATTCCCCATAAGAATATATGTGAGCAAATCTCCAGCAGCATTTCTGCCCAACTGCTCTTCTTCTGTCAGCACTGCTCAATACCAGCAGCTGTCCAAGAGTTCTGTACTGATGGTACCCAACAGCTGAGAGAACAGCTTGGAAAAAAAGACCATAAACATCATCAGAAATGGGCATGTGGGCAATCTTCATCTCCCCTTCAAGAGCACTGCCCTTTTGCAACTTGAGTTATTACAGAGCTATTGCCCCAACACTGGTCTCGTTGAACAATTACACCTTTAAATTGGAATCAGCTGCCAATTGATGAGAATTTTCTCCCTGTAGCTCAGGCACTATCTCCATCCCAGAGAAAATGTCATCTCTTCAGAGCTGAGCTACTAAAGGAGCACATTTGCTCTGAAAACACATCAAAAAGCACACTTTGGTCGCCAACAGGAACCAATCCAAAATGAAGATTGCCTGAAGACACAGTTTTCTCATCATTAGTTGGCATCCATAATAAAAACCTGTTGCCTGGAACAGCCTGAACTGGTGGGAAGTTTGGGGGTGTACAGGTTTTGCTTTGGAGAGCTGTGACCTCAAACCATGGCCATCATGAGCTCAGTTAGAGCAGAATGGACAGGGAGTGTATTAAAGGCAGCAGCAAGCCTGGCTGAGCTCCCTGCTCTCTTCCTCTCTTTTTTGGCTACCTCTGGCACAGAGGTGACTCAGGACACAGACAGGTACCAGAACTACAACCAAGACAGCAGAGGGAACAATGGCTCCTTTCAGCAAGGCCATAGGAAATCACATCTTCCTTCTTTCAGCTTCCAAAGGTAGCTCACTGGTGTAATAAGTGTAGTGTACTACATTTGTAATCTTTCTGCAGTGACGGACAGGTTCTCACAGGCCATTTCGGGCCAAAAGAAAAACCCTAACTATTCCATGATAGTCAAAAAAAGCCTAACAGCCAGCGATCTCGAACAGCATGCAGAGGGGAGTGTTCCCTTCTGTGCAGAGGCTAAAGCTCTGTTCTTCCCTGTGAGGGCAGTGAGGTGCTGGCACTGGATGCCCAAAGGAGCTGTGGCTGCCCCATCCCTGGCATTATTTAAGGCCATGGTGGATGGGGCTTGGAGCAAGCTGCTCTAGTGAAAGGCATCCATGCCCGTGGCAAGGGTTGGAACTGGGTGAGCTGTAAAGTCCCTTCAACACAAAGCAGCCAGGGATTCTGTGAATTTCCTCAGAGGTTAAATACCCTATTTTCAGAGCTATGCGATAACAACTTTTGTACTGTAACCTGAAGCATGGTTTACTCCAATCCATATGGATATATTTTTATTAAAAACAAACCACTCAGAAGACACCAGATAAAAAAGGCTTAAAATCCACTTTAATAATGCATTCCTGTAACATTCCCCAAACTCAACCTCCTTAGTGGAACAATTACAGCTTGTGTACAGTTTACACTAAATGAAAAAATCTTGTAGTACTTCTACACAAAAGACAGGCAAGGTTAAGACTATACAAACATTTGTTTTAGTTAAATCTTCAGCAAGAGATACAGTATCTTTGTCCAACAGATTGTACTTTACTACCAGTAAAAATGAACAGCGATACAACACGTTATCAAAAAGAATCCATCCAAAGAAGAGCCTCCCACAGCCATTCCCGCTGCACACAACAGTCAACTACTTTAAAGGAACAGATGGTCCAGATAAAAGAATAACTACAAGTTAGAAGAAAAATAAACAGAACAAAACCAAAATAACCCCGAACGTAAAATCCTCCCCAATTAACTACACGATGGATCATTTGAAGCTATATCAATTTACAGAATCATGGGAGCTGCAAAGTACCCAGATGCTGCCCTAATTCTCCAGAAACATCCCTGTGCTCTTCAGCAAGGTACACTACACTAAAAAAATGCCAAGACACTGCAATTTTTATCTAGTTTAGTCTCAGGACTCCAGCTGCAAACAGCAAACCTGGAATGCTCAAGGCATGAGGGTCCTTGCTGGATTTTACTGGCTTAACGACCACGGCAGTCTCCCTGAATCCTTTTTTCACATTGAAATTATAGGAATGCACCACATGAATTCTTCTAAAACCTTTACCAGTCAGACTGCACCCCCCTTGGCCTAGAATGGCTTTACCAAAAGAGGCCCTAATTAGCTATTTTTAATATCATCACCCTCCCCCCTTGAGTTGAGCCCTGCATGGCCTGCCAAGATTCCTTTCCTTTTTGGGGTGTGTGCAGGGAGTAGCTTAATCCAATTAGTATCTGCGACGCTTGTTAGAACCAAAATCAGCCCCTGGATTTCCTCTGTTGAAGGCAGGTGGATTTCCTCCCATCGCTCCAAGGCCCTCCATTGCGCCGCTCTGGCCAAAGCGGTCTGCAGGTGGTGGTGGAGTCTTGTGATGAGGACAAATGAAGAAGAGTAAGGGAAGAAAAACAAGGAATAATGGGCAGTTAAACGTCATTTAAGTTAAATGCCATTTGAGCTAATTCAATTTTTACCTTGAATTCACAATTCAAGCTGACCTTGCTATAAAACTTCAGCTCATAAAAGCGCACCCATACCTCAAAACTGGACTGGCAGGACCAAGTCTATTTCCCTGCATAACCTCTAGTCAAGCACGCTGGAATACATTTTGCACCATCTCAAAGACTAGAGGAGTGTGCGAGTAATACAGCCTAGGCAAGCAAGACTTCACATTCCAATCATATTCCTTCACCCAAATAGAATACAAATGGGGCAATATACTGATGCCACAGCACTACCACAACCCAGGTGCACACAATACTCCAATTCCAAAATAAGTCTGTGCTCTAATCCTATCCTGCTATTTCCATTCCTTTGGCTCTCCATTTTCCCAGCTGGGTTAGTGCTATTGCACAGCCTCTTGCTTCCAGCAGGAAGGTGATCAAAAGATAATTCAGGTTGGAAGATATGTCACAAGGTCTCTGGTCCAGCCTCCTGCTTAAAAGTGGAGTCAGCTGTGAGGCCAGACCAGGTCAGCCACGGCTTTATCCAATCAGTCTTGTAAACACCCAAGGATGAAGACTGCACAACCTCTCTGGGCAACCTGCTCCACTGCTTCAATGTCCTCATGGTGGGCATGACACTTCCTTTGGGGAAGGTTCTAGAGGCAACCACTGCCTCTTCCTTCCCCCAGACTGTGGCTAAGTGACTTCACAGAGGAGAGATGCTTTACACCAAGCTCCTGGGTTCCACGTATTCTTTGTCCACAGATTTACAGCAGTGATACATGTATATGCAGTGTTATGCGACATACATATATGCACATAATTAGTATTAACACTGTAGATGACTCCATGGTATTGCCTGACCCAAATTTCAGTGAAGCTGTCAATGGGAAGGTCCCTAAGGATTCTCAGCACTCACTTTCCCGGCAGCACAGGGGAGGCACTAGCAGTAACACAGCACTCAGACCATTATCTGCTCCCTACAGATGAAAAATCGTGAACTTCTCCTGTAGGATACATCACAGGGAAGGACAATGCAATCACTCCAAGCAGCTGGCGCAAGCATGCAAAGTAACTGCTCCCTACATGAATAAAAAGCTGGAATTCAATGGCCCAGTTGCTCCTAAAACCAAGACATGGCCAGGTTAGTTTCTAAAAAGACTGCACATACTTTTGTCCATGAGAGAAACAGCTTACTGCTTTTTGGAAATACTGTATTATTTCAATGTATTGATCTGATCTGCCTCCCCTTTCCTCTCTTCATCTTCCCCCTTAATTTCCTTGTATAGTATGCATTTTCTTAACCTCAGCCACTCTAGTGTCCCCACCACTTAGGTACAAAAGCTTACAGTTAAATAAAGCTGTTCTTCATGTCAAACAACAACACAAAAATCCCTAAGGTAGCATTCATGACAGGATCAAGAAATCCAAGAAGGAAGATTTGCAGGAGAATTGTTTATTAGACCAATTGATACAAACTGCTAAAGGAAGATTCACTTCTGGACAAACCTGACTGCTGCTACTACTGCTGCTGACTGGGAGTGCTGACACAGAGAGGACTGATGCTCTTTACTACAAAGAAGAATGAGAGATGTCACAGAAGCCATGGTCTATTGTACAGCTCTGCACTAAAGCTTAAAACTGTATATGTAAATTTAAAAAGGCAAATAAATAAGCATCACCTCCACTGATTATTTGCTCTTTACCTCCTAAGCAAATGAGCTGAACTCATTTGAGCATCTCCACTATTACCATACTCATTTTAGCCTATCAACATAGGAGAGAATTGTTTTTAAAACTGGTGACGGACACAACATTCCCAACAGCCTGGCTTTATGCCTGCAAGAACCTACTCTCAAAACACAGTCAACAAAGTGCTTCCCACTATGCCTTTTAAAAATTAACCGTATATTACTGCTAAGACTTTAAGTAGTTATTAGACTTGGTTCAACCTTCTGAAAAATCATCAGTCAGGACCTAGGCAAGATTAGCTTCTCAAGATTTCAGTAGGAGTAAAGCAACAGGCCTAGTCAGATAAACAAGCTCAACTTCAGCAGCATAGTTATTTTCATTCCTTAACAATGAGAACAATCTGCATTTAAAAGGTGTGCACAAAAGCAGATGGAGATACATTACCATTCCCATGGCTCCATCAGGTATCATAGCTCCAGGACCAGTTGCAGGAGGTGCGGCAGCTGGGACATTGGTACCACCCATGGCTCCTCTATTGTTCATGCCAATGGTACCTGGAAAAAGATGACTGAAGAACAGTCCTGCCAGACGCAGTGACTGGGGTCTACTCATCACTCCAGAGCCACAAAACACCATGTAAGTGCTATGTAAATTCCATGCAGTGCGATACTCAGGGACAGAGGCCTAATCCATTAGCTAGCTTTGCACCACCAGGTCAAGACAAACTGATCTTGCATTCCAGTATTACCTAGAACTACAGCAGGCTTCAACACTCACCACCTTCATTAACCACTAAGCTTTCTCACTTGCTCTTGCACACATGGCCTGAACCATGTAGTCAAAATATGGAAGTACAGTAAATCAAGATTATTTCCTGGGCTCACAGTCTAGCACTATGCCTCATACCAGCTTCTGTGTCAGCACAAGCTTCTGAAGCATGCTATGGGTCCGACTGCAACGTCAACAAAGTCTTTTGCTTACTGAACTGAGTATTTCACGATGTACAGTAGCACCCAATACCCAGATTTTGTGGTCTGGTGTCATGTGAACACTGTTACTGAACTGGGAGAAGATTAATACAACTGAGTTTCTAAATAAAAGCCAATAAAATAAGACTACTCAAAAATTGTACAGATTTTGTAAAGGAGGAAAGGAACATGCATAGGAACAAAGAGAATATTCTTACCTCCCATACTCATCTGTCCCATGCGCATGTCTGGTGGCTCCCTCTGGAAAAAGAGACACTCATTTCAAATTATAAAAATTCAGGTTTAAAAAAAAAGAATTATCCAAGTTTAGTGAGTTCCGAGGTTTGCTGCTGAGAACTGTAGAAAAGTCACACCCAGGTTTAACTAAGAAACAGAGGATCTGAGGTACCTGCACACTGCGACTGTTTAACACATAGGCCTCATTTAAAATAATCTCATTCTGAAGGATTGTTTTTCACAGTCATGGTAAAACATCCAGCAGCAAAGCTGTGCATGCGGATTTTGCCAAACAGCAGCATTAAGAGACATCTGATATCTGGATGGGAAGATCGGCTGAGGAGCACTAACACATGAGATGGAGCTGTCCTACTCTCTAAGAAGCTTTTCCAGTTGAAAGGAATGCAAGCTTACATAAAGACACAGCAGTGGATCACTTGCATTAAACAAGTTAACGAGTTCAGTTTCTCATTTACTAATAGAGCACAGGGTACACAACAGCTGTCCTTCACTGCAAGATTAGGAGCACCTCCTCACTTCAGTGAGGGTACTACTTTTTCCATAGAGGGAACCAAAAAACAGACTTCATTTCATCTGTAGTCTCAGTGCCGTTATATAGCATACGAAGGCACTATTACTTAGAGAAACCAGGAGTCCTGCTACACAGGCTAATATTCACACATTAGGTAAGTCACATGGTTTTGGCTCTCTTGGTTTGAGATAAATTAACCCCTAAGGAAAACAGCTAAATATTTCAAGAGGATACATGAACACTGCCACTCAGTTGCCTCTATGCCATTATATCACCTCAACAGCACTTCAGCTGCCTCCACAACAGAAACTTGCTAGAACTGGAAATACATTGCTTCTCACAGAACTACAGATACTGTTATAAAAAGGCAGGTACTGCACATTTTACATTACAAGAAAATACTTGACCAACTACAGGCAATTATCATGCCTGCAGCAGTGCCTCAAGGTGGGATCATTTCATCTAAGCATGACTAAGACAGACTGCAGGCTACGGATATAACTGGCTGTATGACCAAAACAGGGTTCTGCAGCAATCCTTCAAGACAGTATATCTTTGTTACTGTTAGAATAAAATCAGTTGGCATATATTCTTCTGAACAGCAGGACAGCTAATAAGGGTCCTACATGAACAGCAGTGGGACAGAAACTATGGTATTTGTATTCCCCAGACTAAGCTGTATTAAGACTGGAGGGAGAAAGCCCTGTACTGTGGAAGGGAAAACCCTAATGTCAGTGTCCAGATGTAATGAGAAGGTAGAAGCGCTCATACCGCATCAGCAAAATTCCCCTTAAAGCCTTCCTGCTGGCGTCTCATCATCTCTTCTTGCTGTCTTCGCATTTCCTCCTCACGGCGCCTGCGTTCTTCCTCTTGCCTGTAAAAGAAGTCCAAGAACACTCAGCACAATACAGCCCAACCATTTGCATCACAGCATTGCCCAATTGGTCTTGTTTGGAAATCTACAACTTTAAGAACACTATTTTGCTGAGGCTGTAAAACATCAGGGACCTCATACTGAGAGCATGTATGTGCATGTTTGTGCACATTTCCAACACTTTCCATTTTAAGGAGTTCATTAGAAAATCAATATGAACACATCCAGGAGTATCTCTCATGAGAAGCAGCTGAGGGAACTGGGGTGGTTTAGCCTGAAGAAAAGGGGGCTGAGGGGCAACCTGAAAGGAGGTTGCAGTGAGGTGAAGGTTAGTCTCTTTTCTCAAGTAGCAAGTAACAGGACAAGAGGTATCAGCCTAAAGTGACACCACACGAGGTTTAAATTGGGCATTAGGAACAATTTCGTCTCGAAAGGGCTCTCAAGCACTGGAACAGGCTGCCCAGGGCAGTGGTGGAGTCACCACCCCTGGAGGTATTTAAAGGATGTATAGATGTGGCACTTATGAACATGGTTTACTATGGACTTGGCAGTTAGGTTTACAGTTGGACTTGACCTTAGAAGTCTTTTCCAACCTAAACAATTCTATGTACGCAGCAGCTCCCAAATACATGCCGACAACATGCAACATAACGCATTCAAGCCAAACAGTTCTCAAGACCCTTCTCTTACAGAAGTAGTCTGGAGATCTTCCTGGGGCTTCTTAAATGACCCTGAGATAAGAAAGAGCTGGAATGGAAAGAGAAATCTCTGAAACTAAATTATCCCTCAAATCAAGAGATAGATGCTAGAATGAGATTTTCCAACTTGCAGCACTGAATGCACTGAACTGCTGCACTGATTCTGATTTTTCTATCATATCCTCCGTCAAGGAGCTAAACTGAAAGAACTGTAAAAAAACCCAAATAATAATCAGTAGAAGAAATCTGTAACTCTTCCATCTTAAACCACCTGTACACTCCCCCTATGAACAAAAAGGCCCAAAGCAACAGTCACGTTTTAGGTAATAATTAATTGTTACACTGAACAATTAGGTGCACTGAAGAAGCATTTCATTCCATAATATTACGGATTCACAGCACTTCATAACCAGCCCCTTACCTGAGTTCCAACTGCTTACGTTTTTGTACTTCTTGGTTATGCAATTCCTCCATTCTCCTCAGCTCTTCCTGGCGTCTCATTAAATCTGTAAGAGACAACAGTAAAGAACCCAAACTCATCTCCTACGCCACCTCTTAACAAATTCCTGAACTAGAACCATAACACACCAGTAAAGTAACAGGGCTTCCAGCAACACAGTAACATCGCTCCATTTGTTTGCCACATCATGCTTGGTTACAAGTCAAGCAGCTCAACTGGGCTCAACTTCAGTGGACTCTAGCCAGTCTACTAAGGTACCACCCCTGGATGTTGCAGGGCCATGTTCTGATACTGTATTTGCCTTGGATTGATACCTTGCCGCATGAGCATAACCTGGTGCTCATGGCGAGCTGCTTCCATTTCCATTTCCAGCTTCTCTCGAGCTTCCTTGATGTTGCGGTCTACTTGCTCTTGCTGCTGCTTCTCCATTTCTATTAGAGCCTTCCAACGCATGGCATATTCATATTCAAAGCTGCCAGGCTGTGCAAACCGAGGAGGCTGCTCACGCTCCCTGTCAAGCAAGGAAGCACTAGTGAATGCTTCAACAGAGCAAGGAGCAACCAGGAAAAACACACTTGTGCGTTAAATGCAATTTGCAGATCCTTTTAACAGTCAGAAAAGCGTTTCTTAGCAAAACAGGTCAGGAACCATTTTGTCTTCTATTTTCTCACAAATAGTTATGCCTAAGTGTGCTCCTCAGGAATCAGCTTACTGAACAGAGAAGCTTTGACAGAATCCTCCTGCAGAATTAATTATACATGGAAAGTGTCCTGCTCTCCTCCGTAATAAGCAATGGCACTGCTTTTGTAAGACACAAAAAACCATTTAGAAATACTCTGGAAAGAAACAGCCTTTGCTCCTGCTGTGTATCGTATGGATAGATCTACCTCTGAAACAAGCACTGGCCAAATGTGTGTTCTACTAATCTCTGCAGCCCCTGAACCTGAAGCACACAACTATGCCTAATGCAGCCTCTCAGCTTCTGAAGCTCCGTACTCAAAAAATCCATGACCTCACATTGTTTTCTAATTCCCACTGTTGGGATCACATGATACCTACTTATACTGGGAAGCCTTCAAAGACCATGGCCTTATACATAAATAACTCTACAATCTCCTAATGCTATTCATATCATTCCTTAAATTTTCACTGTAGGTTCAAATCTATTTCCTCTGCAGACTTTCCGTAATACTTAAGAACACATAACTTAAGTCTTCTCTACAGTTTCTCATCTGAGCAGGGGATCTCACGTTATCTCAAACTGACCCAATTTTTTATTCCAAGAACTGAAACAGGCTCATGAAAAATATGGGGAGGCTGCCAGTCTTGTCCAGCAGTGCGGATCCAAACCCACTGCTTGCTTTCAGCTGACCATGGCAAGAGAACAGAGTACCCAGTTCTCTTTCCAGAGTCAGGTCGCATTTACAGAAACAAGGATGACCTTTAGAGCACTGATGAGCCACCCTTTGATGACTGAGACACTATTCAATGACCTAGTCCACAGGTAATCTCATCTCCTGTCACATGGCAGGCACATACTTGTGATATTGCTGGTTTTTAATGACTAGTTTCTCTGGTAGTCCCTCTTCATCATCATACTGATCCATGGGCTCCACAGTGACAGGGCGAGGGAATCTGTAAAGAAAAGATTATATGCTTTTAAGAAAATCCAAGGAGCTTGCAGTGTAGGAAAAGTACTGTTTCTGAACTTGTGTAAGAGCGCTTTTAGCACTCTCAAAGAAATTTGGAGCAATTGGGGATCTCAACCAAACTGAAACCAGAAATCAATTTGAACACTTTTTTTCTTTCTTTCTAGAATAGCAGTTGAACAGTTAATCAAAATCCTTGAACCCAAACCAAAATTGTACTGAAAGAATATTTGTAGTTACTGACTCAGCTTAACAGTGTAACTAAAACCTGACATGCTCCAGTAGGATTTACTCAGTATGAAGTCTTGTAGTCCCCAGAACGTCCATTTTTTTTTCCCTCCCTTTCTTCTCTTGCTACACGGCCAACCATGGGCTGTAAAAGTCTTTGTGTGCCTTTTTATAGCTGCCTAAATAAAGCAAAGAGTAACTACACTGTCCTCACTGGAGATTGTTGGCTGTACCATTCACACATACTCTCCTGTGAGATGACCATGTGCCATTATTGCCAAGTAGCAGTGCCCTGAAGTACCTGCTGGGCTCTGTCTGAATTCCCTTCCTCCCTCCCTAAGAAATCCACCGGTGCACTTCACAACACAAACACTGCACACATGTGCTTTTGTCCTCCTGGTTTCTGCATGAAGAAGGTATTTAACAGAAGTGTTCCCAATCTTTGAATTAACTCCCCACCACAGCACTGACACTGCTCATCCACAGCACAGCAGCACTGCAGCTTCTCATTAGCTCCCCAACCCCATTCATTATAGCTGAGGAAGCTGCAGTGGCCAGGCTCCAGCAGGAAGGCAGGACACAGGCTAAAATCTCTCTCCTCATCTGAACATCCACAATGTAGCTTTTCAGTTTGATGCGGCATATTCATATTTCAAAATGAGCATTCTTATTTTCCAACATGAACCAACTGCAACCAGTTTACCTAGCTGCTACCATCATGAACTAGGACAAACCTGAACAAATTTAATTAAAATCAAACCATAACTAGAAATAAGCAATATACTGTTGTGCTGTCCCAGATATCAGATATACTGAGAGCTACAAAAAGACTCAATGTTACCCTCAGGTGGTCTCAGTCATACACGGGTAGTGATTAGTCTTGCATGATCACTTCTAAATATATGTTTTCACGGTTCTTTTTGGATATAAGCTTCTGAATCAGCAGAAGCTCCCTGAGACCAATCCTGCAGAGCACTATGCACTCTGTTGGTTAACCCCAAAGAATCTCAGGGAAAGCCCTCAGATATTAAAAAAAAAAAAAACAATGCAAACAGAAACCTCCAAGCCCCAAAACCAAACCAAACCCAACCCCATCACCCCAAGACCCAAACAACAACAAAACCCAAAAATCTGCTCTTTGAAACAGAATGTGCTGTGCATGGGTGTATGATTCAATCCATATGCAGGCCTCCAAGAACAAGGAGAGAAAGAGAAGTACAAAGCTTATAAAGTTATTTTGGAAATGAGTGGTATAGCCCCAATTTCAGGAGGTATTCTTTTCACAAATTCCAGGTGTATTCATATAAAATATACAGTAATTTTATTTCCAAGAGATCAAAAAAGTCATTCTGAAGTTAGAGCAACAAGCCATATGCTGTGGAACACATCTAGAATTAATCATTTACTTGAGCAAGTTGACGCAATTATGGAAGAACAAGGCTTTTTCCCTGGTCTTGAATCATTAGGCAACAAAGTTTATTACAGTGAAAACCCCACACAATCTACCTGGCCACCTTCTCTGACAGACCCCAAGCCCACAGTGGCAGATCTGCATTCCGCACCAGCAGTGCCTGCTGCTGAGTGGAATCCCACCCCAAGACTTGCCTTCTAAAGAGACCCAGAGTGCACAATTAACACACTTGAGTTTAATTTGTAACAAATAATATGGATGGTCTCTGAAACAGCTCCTGCTTCTTAAACTCTGTTTTAATTACCCTAAGCAGGCTTTATCCAGAAAGAAAGTGCTTATTGGTAAGTTTCATGCCTTCACACCGCTAGCAGCTTACCAGAACAAAGTTTTCAGACCTGAATTTCAGCAGACTCACTCCTATTGGAACAAAGCTCAGTAAAACCCTCCCCGGGGCAAACCACCTACCACCTCCTCCCCACCTGCCCTGCTCTGATGTTAAGGAACATGGCTCACAAGCCAATGCCACCCCTCAACCTACACACACGAAAGTGTAACACTTCTCACCCTCCATACTTACGTAGTTAGCAGGAAAGACCCATCGCTACATCTATCCAGGGCTTTCCTAGCAGCAGGCTTCCCTGAGAACTCCACAATGCCTTTCCCAGAGGATCGTCCTCTGTCATCCACAATAACCACAGCCCTTTCCACCTGGCCAAACACTGAGAAGGCTTCCTCCAGGAGCTCATTGGACACAAACTGCGGGAGGTTCCTGACTGTCAGTGATGCACTGTGGCATGCAAAACGCACTCTTAGCTGCTTCCCACGTAGAGGCATGTTGTCTAGCTCCACCTTTGCAATCTCTGCCAGAGTACGAGTTTCCTGAAGATAAAAAAATTAACATTAAAACTCAATGAAGTACAGAATCAGCCACTGTCAGAACAAGCCTAATTCTCTTGATCAAGTAGTTCACAGACAGAACAAGTAATCTTCCTACAGCATGGTAAAAAGTGCCCTAAGGAACCATAGCTGTTGCCTACCATCAGTTACTCTACCTGAATAGGTATGTGCAGAGCTGGGCAGGGGAATGTATCACCATAAGCTTAATTCAGCAGCCAGTACAAACTAAGCAAACAGTTAAATGATCATTGTGTATCAGCCATAACATACAAGGCCACAAAGCAGGATTCTTCTTAAAACACCCTATGCCTGTTTCATGCATTTCCACTCATTTAAGCCACCACTAGGCAACTACACTACAGCAAAACACCCTCTTTGGTGTGCAAACCTTATGCTTTATCCACTCACCTTGAGACTTTCAAAAAGGTAGCACATGATCCAATAAAGTTTGAGAATCACTCCTCTATGTTCATAGCTACCTGCCTCCTAGATACACTTCTATGTGATCGCCTAGAGATCTCCTACTTCAAGAGCATTCATCACTCCAGTAATACTGCATGACCTCCTATAACCATAGAAATTATGTGTTCAACCCTTCCAGAATATAGAAATCACCTTGTCTATAACACCACCACACTCATGTCTTCCTTCTGTTTTCTACCAGATGACTTCAGATTAACTTAATCAGATAAATCCTTAGTAAGTAAACTTCATAAATCCTGCCACGAACTACCTGAATTCACATTCCTTTTCATAACAAGATCTAGACAAACCACTCGCAGGAGCAGATCCCATATTCCACATTACTAAAATCAACAGGAGTCTTAACTAGCAAGCTATCTGAACATCTACTACTTTCAATTAGCAACACTCCTCCAGCATGAGTCACTGTCACAAACCACCCCAAAAGTAGCACATCACTCACCAGCCTGATAAAGCCAAAGCCTTTATCCTTGTGGATGAAGACTTCACCTGCCTTGCCGTACTTCTCAAATAACTTTCTCATCTCTTCCTCTGTAATATCAGGGGGCAGATTCCCCACAAACAGGCGGCTTCTTTGGGTGAAGGTCTTTTCACCAGGTTTCCGGAAGTTCTTCAGGTCAATAGTGAGGCCTTCATCTGAGGGGAATAAGGTACACAGCTGCTCTACAGTTGGGGGGATAAATTCTATTAGGTTTCATCAGAGTGAACAGAGAGACATGGGAAACACCACCCATTCACTTCAGCCTCAAACCTCTCCAGCAATCTCTACAGCAACAAAGGGATCTGATTTCAGAATAGGTCTATATTCTTTTTACAGAAAAAATGTACTTGGACCTCAATGTCATTAACAACAGTGAAAGATAACTTAGAACTGGCGAAAAGGACAACACTGCAGCTCAAAATAAAGATATTTCACCCAACTTTTGGAGATCTGGTCGAGATGATAGGCCCACAACAAAATCAACTGTAGACACAATACAGGACTTTGCTGTTACAACCTGGACAACTATAAAAATACCAGTTTGTCCAACAACAAGATTTTTACTGAAAAACAACCAAACGACCCTCCCCCCACTCAAAACAAATAGCAAACTAATTAAACAAAGCACCTAATCCCCCCTGACCAAAACAAACTCCAAGCCCAGACATCTTGACAAATATACAAAGGAGAGGAAATCTTGCCCACAGATAACATTTGAGACAGCTGTCATTCTGTGAGATGGGATTTGGGTTCTAGAATCCTGGGTTCCAAGCTGGAATGGTGAAAATGGTGGGGGAAAAAAAAACACCTCCCAAAACCCAGCCATACAGGTGATTTCTCAGATAAAAAATACAACATTCATGAACAAAACCTATATTCAGTAATCAATGCTATAGCTAACACTAATAAACAGGACACACTGTAGGAACATTCTGAAATCCCCACATGCATATACAAACTTTAACTCTGAATTCAGCAAGAGCCCAGCACAATCCTGGAAGATCCGTTACAGGCCAGACACAGAGGTGGCTTTATCATCACTCTACCTTCCTGCATCCCATCTTCCTAAGTGCATATCAAACTGCCTCACACAGACAGCAAGCCACAGAATGCAATTCCTTTGCTTTGCTGAGGGCATCTCACAGACACTCATACAAAATAAAACTATGACTATGAGCGGCTTGATTCAGGCCATATAGCCTGGTACTGACCAGGAAATGCTATTCATGCAAAGACAATGCATGCGAGACATACAAGGACCACTCCTATAGAATAAGCACACATCTATGATTAACACACAAAAAATAAATAAAATCAATCAAATAATAAATAAAAGCAATCTAACAGTACTATCTGTGAAGAACAAGTGAAAGTTATCCACTTCACACAGGCACAGTGCATGAGCGTTTTGTCCTGTTAATGTCACACCAGTAGCAGAAGTGCTTGGGGATTAACTGCAAGGCTTGTGAGCACACTAGGAGGGACTTACAGCAGAATTATACCACTATCACTGGCCTGCCTTGAGCAGATTCACTCGAAGGAATCTGAGACACAGTCACTCACTATAAACTGATCCCTGGGAGAATACCACAATACAGTTATTCTGTTGTACTGTTTCCAACCTGATTGGAAAGGACTGGACTGCCACCCTTGTCTATTATCTTCTATGACCTGATCAGGAACCTGTTTAACAGAGCCACCTAATAAAACATGCAGGACTTTTTTTATTAGCCCAGGATTTGTGTGTGTGTGTTCCAAAGGAATCATTCAAAAGTGCACATGACTTCTCTATGCTTTGGTTTAAACACTGAAAATGTCTGAACTAAACAAATGAAAACCTAATATAACTAAAGGACTTCTTCCCCTGAAAACACTAATTGCAGTACCTTGCTGGCACACTTCTAAGCTATCAAGCCAGATCAGTTAAGGTCCCAGAAGCCACCGATGCTGCCTCAGCCCACGTGCACCTCCCCTGTATCCCAACAACAGAGCTACAGGCCACAGTAATTGAGAAAAAAAAATGGAAATACACTAATTCAATATTAGCAACCACCTGAGTGCTGAAATATTAAGTAAAGCTGGTCTCTCCCATGCAAAAGTTTAGTCTTAACATGTGACTGCAGACTGCTATAACAACGTTCCTCCTATAGCTGTACTTTCACAGCAGATTCGTTTTGTTAGCACTTAGAGAAACCTGTGTTGAGAAACCATTCGTCACGGTTGGACTACAAAAAGAAACGGAGGCAAGGGAAAGGGGCCATCACGTATTTTCAATGCTACAGAAACACCGTTGGAGATTTGAAGACTTCCTGAACTTCCTTTTTTAACCGAAGTTTCCTTAAGAATTTGAGACAAAGGAACCTCTTCATCACTGCCCAGGTTCACGAACACAATAAACTTATGGACAAACTCCATGCAAACATACGGCAACTGCATCCATCTTTGAACAGATTAAGCAAAACAAGCCCCTAGTATAACACTGCTGCAATTCAAACCCCCGCCTGCAACAACGGGTAAGCCTGGCTACTGCAGGCGGACAGCGAACGCAAGCGCGGTTTGCTCGAGGACCTAAGAGTTTATTGTTTTAAAGCGAAAGAGCGAGATCGTTAGTTTCCGTCAGGGCCTGCCGCACTCGCGCGGGCCGACGACCGACCGGGACCCGAAGTTACGCTACGCAGCGAGGGCGGTCGCTCAACGCCTACCCAAAGCAGGGCCGGGCGGCCCAGCGCGGCGGGCCCGGCACTCACTCTGGCTGTTGGCCTGCTGCCCGTTGGCGGGGATGGACGGTGGAGGGTGCGGCTGGTGCTGGTGCTGTTTCCGCGGAGCATGGTTCTGCTTCTCCATGTTGAATCCCTTGTTGCCCTGCATCTTCCCCACCTAGAAGCAGACACGCCCGTCGCTCGAGGCCCCCACTGACGCCTGCCCGCCAGCCACAGCGGCCGCACGCAGCACGGGGCGGCCCGCGCAAGGCCGCAGCAAAGCCCAGCGGCAACAGCCGCTCGGAAGCACCCGGCTCGCAGCGGAGCCGAGCTGAAGCCCCGCCGCTGTCTGGGCTCACCTGACGGCGGACCCCGGCTCCGCGGTAGATCGCGGCCTACGATCCCCTCAGCGGCACGGAGGAGAGCGCGCGCGCAGCCAGCACTCGCACAACCTAACGAGGCGCGCACCACCCGCGCTCCCATTGGCCTCCCATCCGCAGCGCCGCGCCGCCATTGGCAGCGCCGGCCGCCACTCACAGCCCTTGGGCGAGGAGGGGCGGGACCACCCGCGGCCCTAAGCCCTCCACGCGGAGCCGATTGGCTCTCACGGCGGCGGCAGCCCGCAACGCGCGCTGCCAATCACCGCGGCGGGCGCAGGGCTCGGGTGCACGGCAGCCGACGGACAAAGGAGCCCAGCGGCGGACGGGGCGCGCGGCGCATGCGTACTGAGACCGCAGCACGCGCAGGCGCGGCGAGGACCGCGCGCTTTAAAGAGACAGCGGCGGGGGCCGCTCTCCTGCTGGGTGGCCTCGCACCCTCTTCCCTTTCCCCCTCCTCTCCGTGACCGGGGCCGGCGGCGGAAGCTCGGCTTTAGTGTGCTCCATGTACCTCGGGCGAGCGCCGTCCCCGCGCTCTGTCTCATGCGCTGCGGTGCCTGCCCCCCGTCCGACAGCCGCCTCGGCCGGGGCGGTGCTGCCCCGCTGCGGGCGGGCAAGGTTCAGCAGGAGCAGTCGGCCTGCGGGCCCCCGCAGCGCGGACACATCCATTGCCTTTCAGTAAACCCTCCCGCGTCCTGCCACAAGTATCAGGGCCGGTGCCGTGCGCCCGTGGCCAGCCTGCTCTCCGGGCACAGCAGCCCGCCCGGAGCGAGTGCGGCCGGCGGCGTGGCCACTTCTCCCCAGAGGTCGCTCCGACTTCTCCCGGCCGCTGTGCGCCGCGGACCCCGCGAGGGACAATGTATGGGACCGTGGCTGTGTCCCGGCGGGTGGAGGAGTGGGGCGGCCACGGGGGGGGATGGTGAGATCCCCCTCGGGCAGGAAAGAGCCCCCGAGAGCCGGGGAGGCACAGCGGGGCTCGCGGGAGCACGGCGAGGGAGGGGCGCGTGTTGGAGAGTGCCATTCCCGGGGGAACCCATGTGGGAGGTGTCAGGAGCGCGGGAGGGGAGCCCGAGGTGCGTGGGGTGCAGTGGGGCCTGAGTGGGGGAGGGGAGCCGGAGGGGCGGTCCCCAGGGCAGCCCCTCCTAGGGGCGGAACAGTGTCCCGGGCCCCGCGGAAGCCCCGCCCCGTCGCGCTGTCACTCACCGCCCCGGGGAGACTCTCCAGCTCCGGGCAGGCGGTGGCGGCGCCTGGAAGCGGCCGGGCGGCTCCCCCCACGGGCAGGTAGAGGCTGTGGCGGAGAGGTCGGACTGCCCCCCCGGGCGGCAGCGGGGCCCAGGTCGTGTGAAGCGGCAGCGATAGGGTTGGGGGGGGGGGGGGGAGTGGGGTGGCAATCCTGCTACTCGCGATCCGCTCCGCACTTTATGGGTGGCCGCGCGGGCACTGGCGGGGAACGGGGCACCCCGTTCCGGGTCGCGCCTCCCGTCGCGCACGCTTCCCCGCCTCTCGCGGTGCCCCTCTGGGGTACGGGCGCTGCCCGCATTCGGCTCCGCGCTGTCTTTTCACGGGGCCCTGCTCCGTCGCGGTAATCCGGTTCGGGTTTTCCTGCCGCTCGGTGCGGGCTGAGGCGCCGATCCGGGGTTCCGTGCTCCGCGTTTCCGAGGCCGCCGCCTGCCAGAGAGTCTCGCGAGCCCAGGCTTCGCCGCGACCAATAGAAAAGCGTCCCTCGCTCTGTGCAGCCAATAGAGCGCTGCCTCTGCCCCCCCGCGGGCTGCAGCGCGCTGAGGGCTCCGAGCGGCGCCTCCATTTAAAGGGGCCGCGACCCGACCCCGGACTCCGGGTAGCGCGGGCGGCGCAGCGCTGGGTTCCAGGTATGAGGGTGCCGACCGCAGGCACCTCCCTGCGGCTGCCCGGGGCGGCAGCGGGAGCCGCGGACGGCCCCGTGCGTGTGCCACCGGTGCTTGGCCCCGGGGGAGGGGGGCGGGGCGGGCGCGTGCAGCGCGGGTCCCGGACGGATGCCCGCGCGGGGGG